>VZTQ01000124.1:0-26286 GCA_013400755.1 Pelecanoides urinatrix | reverse complement strand
TGCCAGATTAAACCACAACACATGCAAATTCAGAATAGCAGAAATGAGTTTGTCAGTGTTAACATATTAAGACTGATATTATTCTCTTACTTTTACAGTGTTAAGGCCATTCCTTGCACTTTAAAATATTTTTTCCTCCTCTTACATGTTAATAAATCTAAAGCGTGACTTGTAAAAGCTCTGCTTATATACCAGGTGAACAATGGTTCTTAGTGTGTAGGTGAATTCTCTTTTTCCCCTCAGGTTACCAAGAAGCTTGTTTGATACACAGTGCTGATTTCTGAAACTGGAAATCCTTTACAGGACTTCATTTACTATGGGACAAAAGAAATAACGAAATGTAAAATGCAAGGATATATTCTTGAAATGACATTTGATGTGAGGATGTTTACAAAATAACAACAATATTTGATCAAAAGAATTGAGACATCTATCTACACAGAAGTGTCTTGCACCTTTGAGCAGTGCTTCATTACTTACTGAAAATAAGCTTTCTTTACAAATAAAATTGCAAATAAGTAAATTACAACAAAAACATTAAAACTAACAGTATTGTGAAGCAGTACTGCAGAATTTTTGCCGCTACCTATACTTCGTTCTTTTGTAAGCATTGGCTATTGAACTGAGGAACAAACAGTGAATAATTTATTTGAAATTTTATGCAGCATTCCAAAATAATCTGGAAGGTTGAATGTGTGTGTGTAAGATGTGACATTTGACATTAGTATTTAAAAAAACAAAACGCAAAGAAATAACTTTAACATTTGAACTCCATTGAATCAGCAAAAACATTTATTTATCTTTTTTTAAAAAGTATGGTTTGAGGAGGCTTTTTTTTTTTTATGAATAGAGATTTATAAATTAGTTAAAGTAAGAAAATTCTTACTAAATCTTTCTCTAATCACCTGCTTGGTTTTTTACCATTCAGCAACAGTCAGAACAAAAGAGGCTTATTCAGTCATCTAGAGACTATTTATTTCACAAATACTAACCTCTCCCAATCCTTGGCAGTAGAAAATAATGAGAAAGTAAGCGTATAGAGCATTGGCAACTCTAATGAAATAGTAGAATATTTTTATTTAAAAGATACCATAACACATCTCTAACCTGCTTAATTGTTTTCATCACAGTGGGATTTGTATAAGGGTATATAATTTATTCACATAAATGTAATTATAATTAGTCATGATTAATGTTATTACAATAAGTACCAAAGGAGGTAATCACAATATGCCATTTATGATAATGTCTTGCCATCATTTTATATCACAATGATGTTTCAGTGGATTTACACGATTATGAAGCCAGCCATTGTTATGGTTCACTGTGATTAATGTGACCATCAGTGAAAGCTGATAATAATTAGCCTCTTTCATAAAGTGTCACTAAATAGAATATATCCCCTAGAACAAATTTAATCTCATTTAAAGTGTGAAACATGGTAAATGACTCCTCTATCAATTGATATGAAATATTTAATGAGAAGTGGAAGTCTAATATACACTGAAAAATGCTTTTGTAATTCTTGTTTCCCTAGATCGTGGTGAAAGGTACTGTAGGAGATGGTTTCACTGGAGACATTGGACTTGATGACGTGTCTTTTCTAGGCTGTACTCTTTACAATGGTAAGAACAGAGTTAAAGTGTACATCTCCTAGCTGTGAGCTAATTCTTTGCTGTCATTTGTAAATATTGCTACTGGAAAAGTAAAAACCAGATCCAGCTGTGACTCATGCCTGACAAGGAAGTCCAGACTTGTTTCCCTACTTCTCAGACCCTCATACCCAGGCATCAGCACAAAATAGTTTTCGCTGTGCACATAAGGTCCAAAAGAGACCCTCAGTAAGAAGTGTGCAGCTTCCAAACTCTTTGAGATCTTAATTCCTAGAAGGAACAAGAAACTTAACTGTGTGTAAACAAACTGACCTTTCATTCAGCCAACTCAGTTTGATACAGCCTTCTGCCTCCCTGCAATTACTCTTAATGTAACGTCAGCCAATTGCGCTCACATTACAGCACACAAACAGTTCAGATGTTAGAGCAGCTAACTTCTGTCCTCACAATTCATTGCTACATAGAGTAGTACAATATCTACAGAAGTGTAAATATTATATCCCAAAATAAATGTACTTCAGGACACCAGATTCCAGACCTGTCACTTCATCACAGAAGGGATTTTCAGAGGACTAGTGTTAGCTGCAGCAGGCATTACGGTGTTATATATGGTGTGACAGTTGATGTACAGTCATAATAGGGCTGCAGAACAGCAAACAATTTAGAACAGTGTCTGAATATTAGTATCCTAGTACTTACTCTAAAACACCCTAGTGCAGATGCATTTTATTCTGCTACTCAAAAAATTTCTTCTAGGTATAATTAGGTCTACTCAGAATATCAAGTATATATGGCATGTTTCTTCTGCAGATAATTATCTCACATTTTACCAATTTTATACAGTGTACAACATTTGTTATAACATTTTGAATATAAAGTTCTTTGTAAGTACTCAGTTAATGTACAATGCCTTATATTCGAGGAAGAAAACCTTAAAAGAACTAATCAGAAAATCCCTGCATGTTTTCAAATGAGATATGAAAAAAAGTTTTAAAGAAGAAAGTCAGAAAGTTCATACATAAGAAGAAAAAAGCTCATTTTGTGTGGAAAGAGAAAACAAAAATACTCAAGTATAATGGTGGACAGAGCTGAATAGGAAACAGGTTTTTTGTTTTGTACATTTTTATAACACTTTTAGTGTTGAGAGCCATTTTTGAGACACTCCAGGGTCCTACCTCTAATTTACTTCCTCCTCCACACCATAAAACAATCCCAACAACCAAAAAAGTTGAAGAGACTGTGGGAATAGTCTGCAAAATAGTCAATAGCTATGGCATATTCCACCATATTTAATGCAAGTTGGATCAGGGGAAGAAAGCGGGGCTTCCATGTCTCTGCACCCTAGAATTAAGCACTAGTTGCCCAATTGCTTTTGTTCCACTTCAAATAACCAAATACTGACCAGGGAGAGATGGGCTTGATAGCTTGGTGGTAAAGTTCCTCATAAGTAATACTAAAGATGTCAAAACTTGAGCATACTGCTTTGATGCACCATTTGAATGCCCTAACCAAAGGCTATTCAACGATGTATACTCTGGACAAAATGGTATTTCATAAATTATAGAGAATGAATTATTTCAAAACAAAGAAAGGAGCAGATTCTCCTTTCTTTTCAGGTGTCATGAAGGTTATGGTACCTCAAAATTTCTTCTCCTGTTCCAGTGGATTAGGAGCAGAGACTTAAATGTGGCATTTATATTTAAAAATTGCTGACCAATAAGGTCCTTGCTATTATTATGAGTTGTAGACACATTTATTATATCATGCAATTATTCCTTCAAAAGGTTTCTTCCCCTAAGTCTTATGTTTGAGTCTTAGGATATTATGGGAGTATCATTCATTTGATTGGAGTATAATTCATTTGGTGTCATAGATGTACTTTCTACCTTATGAAATAGAAATGGCTCCTGCTCGTGGGGAATTTATTATCAGTCTTAGTGCTCCAGGCCTCAGGGGGGGAAAAAAATTCCTTGCTGTCCCAGACACATTTTATATAAAATTTCTTCACATGTACTTTTTAATTAACTCAAGCGTATTGCTCAAATGCATTGTGCACTACAGCTAGTAATTTTATTAACAATTAAATTTAAAGAAGGAGTTATATAATGAAAATTCCTTTTGTGGACAATAATAGCAAGGGTTTTCAAGAAATGAGAGTAAGCCTGAAGAAAGGTGCATAGTAAAGAATAGGAGGAAAGGTAAAGGCAATTGATTTGAAAGAAGTGGTAATGAGTTTAAATGAAACATAAAGGAAGTGGTGGAACAAGATGATGACCTCAGAATAATTTTTCTAATGAGAAAAAAAATTTTTTTCAGTGATGAAATTACAAGGTAAGAAGGTTACATAGTAATTTCCACAGTCACTTGCAGTAATCGACGTGTTTAAAAAAAAAAAAAGCCATTATCATCAGAATATTGTTAGCCTTGGTTCACAGGGAAATTAAGTTTTTGTGATTGTTCTGTCAGTCTCTGTGGCATTAGTTTTTTTAAATGACTCACTGACTTAATCCAAATTTCAAAGAGAGGTAAGAGGTGTAAATAAAATCCTGCAAATGTTGAAGATTTTATGAATGGTGATTGGTTAACATAACCAACCTAGTGCTTTCCACTGAGGAAATGTTCAATTCAGTTCCTGCTGGGCAGCATTTAAGTCATTCAACTTTGCCGCCCAGGCATGTTTCCAGTAAAGCTATACCCTTGACAAAGGGTGGGAGCGGCACAGGGAGAAATCATTATAAAACTAGAATGCTTTGGTCCCATCGTTCAACATTGTGTTGGTTTGTTTTTCAAAGGAAACTTGCCAACAATCTCTACAACTACTTCAGGAACTTCAGTTCCTGCCACGCTCCCCATGAACAACTGCACAGAGAAGGAGTTTGTGTGTAGAGCCTCTGGCCGTTGCATCCAGATGATCCAGAAATGTGATTTTAGACCTGACTGCTCTGATAAGTCTGATGAATCAGCTTGTGGTGAGTGTACTAAATCTTGTACTTTGCTACCTTATTAGTTTGTGGCTTCTAAACACATTGCTTTACTTCTCTGTATTTAACTTTGCAATTTGGTATTAGCACCTAGATGCTATTTTTAATGTGATTTTCCCCAGAAAAATAATATTTTGCTCTTAATGTGGGAATCTGAGATGTTATGCACTTTCTGCCTTCTAATGGGCTGATTCAGACTTGACATTCCAATTCAACTTACTACTGAAAAGAGGTGGGGGGGGATGGGGGGTGTGTGTGCGGAGGGAAGGAATCCTCAGTTCCCCAATGATTGGTAGCTAGCTATACATGACAATTTTTTTAAGTGAGCATAGTTTCTCACATTAAATGACCTATGACATATTTAAATTTTTCAGATGTTCACTAGACCAGACTAGAAGAGAGAATAACTTTACAGTTTTGTGTTTGGGGTGCACATCTGGGAGACTTGGGTCCAGTTCTTACTTACTTCAATGAATATGGGTTTTGTTTTTTTTTAATACAAAGTATTTTCATCAGCAGCAATGGTTGTGAAATTCAGCCTACTCCACACAGAATTGAGTTCCAGCCTGTAAATTCCTAAAGCTCTGATAGTCAGATGGGAACACTGGAACTGGGACAATGGACAGGGTCATCACATGTTGTCCATAGAGGTCTAAGACATTTGTTGATGGCTTCTGAGTTGCAGCAGTTCACACTATAGCATTTTAGAAGAAACTGTTAATGACTTTGTTTTGCCTTAAAGCACAGTACTTGAAAATACTGCTGTACCAAAGCTGATTAATGAGGGGGACAGATATCTAAAGACAGTGACCTCATCAGCCTTTGCAAACCAAACTATTCTCACCGAAGATCAAAACTCCGCATTCATTACACATTGTGTAGGGAACTCAATCATCTCTCTCAGGGTTGAAGCCTCAACGAGGAAAAGTAACATTAGACTTCCTCCACCTATTTATTATGTGGGAATAACTCTGGAAGAAATAAATCTGTTGTATAAATATCACTGGGTAATTTCCTTTAGTGTGAAAAAACACCAACCATTGAAATTCTGCCCTGAAAGATAAATACAGAGCTCTTTAGATAGAACTTTTTTTCCCCCTCAGAAATTTACATTATCTTACAAAACATCCTTTCTTTCTGAGAGATAAATACTGTGGAGAATACACCTTTACATATTTGCTTTGTCTGAAGTCTCCCATCACTACAGCAATGATGGCAATTTATCACTTGAATGACAATGCTGGAATAAGAGTTAAGTATGTCCTGACTGAGGGCAGAAATATGTTCTCACGAAGGTGTTATCTTTCTCAGAGGCATTTGAAACATAATATTTATAAAACATGTTAAAAAAGGGAATAAACACTTAATATTATGCTACTTATCATTCTCAGGATTACATGGGTAAGTCATGAGATCACACTGGCTGTGGTTTGCTTCCTTACTGGAGATATACAAGCTATAAATCAAAACTCCCTCCCTCTTTAGTATACCATTTTTAGCCTCCAAGGAAGGAAGCATCAGGCACATTCTCCTAATGCACTATGATTTCTTGATGTAGAAGTTACCTCAGCTATGCTAGCATTTGAGCTTTTTGGTTAAAATAAATTCTCATTTCCCTGAACAATTCTCACAGCAGTCACTTAGACTTGACTATAATAATCTGTTTCAAAGTTGTGGAGGGTGACAAGACTCACCTTGGATCACCTAAACAAAGTTTCTGCAAAATATTCAGGAAGATGTACTGGAGAATAAATATTCATAGCAGAAATGGAAAATAAGTGGGTTTCTTTCCCCTAAATATTTTTACAGGGGGATGCATTGTGAGGGAGGGACAGCAGTGAACTCATTTTTCTTGTCCAGTTGCTCAGGAATCAAAAACTGAGGCACAGGTAGCTGCATATTTATTTAATAAGATAACAATTCAGTATTTGACACCGATATCAAATAGCTGCGTTAGTATGTGGCTTTTGGGTATTGTGGGGACTGCTTGAAATATTAATTTGTTTTTTTAAAGTTTTGGTCATGGACTTTTTACACAATGTGCAATGAGTTGCTAATGTCATCAGTCTACAGGACTGAAGAAAGAAATGTGCAGGAGCTGGCAGATTCATAGCTGATGAATTTTATATGCAATTCAGTGTATATCACATGACAGATTATTAGAATGGCCCGAAAGCTGGTCAGAACACATATGAAAGTAAATACTGAGGTGCAAAAGAATTGGTATATTCCCAAAATTAAAATCTGCCTAATAGAAAAGAACATAGAAAATATAATTGATATTTATCTATAGAGGAAAAACTATGCATGTTAGTACTGTGTAAGTATTCATGGATACTATAAATTGAATCCCTTTTATTGCCATGTTGTTTACTTTATCATAACATCCTTTACTGGTTTCCAATTTTTATATAAACATGAAGTATTCACTGTTCATCTCTAAAGTTATGGAAGTCTGCAACTTTGAAGATAAAGACCAGTGTGGATGGTATCAACCAGCTTTGGAACAGATGTCAGGAAATTATTCCATCCATACCACAAACATATTCAAGTGGGAACTTGGAAGAGGGGCAAATCTCTACCCTGGGCAAGAAAAACACTGTCCATTAATTGATCATACTACGTGAGTACAGTTTTTCAGGTACTTGAATCTTTCTTAGACTGTGTGAGTTTAGTCACATATGGATTGTCAGGGGGAAAAACTGCTCAGTTCACAGTATTGAAGCAGTTTACTGATTTATTAATGGCATGTAATTAACTGACAATCAATGAAGTAGATATGCAGGATCAATAGCATCAATACAACAGATAAATCAACATACAAAATGTTAATAAGCAGGTATAAATTTCTAAACACCCTTCTATAAGTAATTCCCAAAAGTTTCAGTACCTTCCCATCCAAAGAAACACGTGTGCACTCCCTCTCCCAGAGGACATGTGGGGTACAAGCATGTTCCCCCTTATGGGAAAGTATGTTTGAAGACATGGCTGCTCCAGGTTTATGTGTACACATCTTGCTGCCTACAATCTGTTAATACATATGCCACGAGAAATCAACCTTCCTTGTAGCACCCCAAACTGTCAGCCCACCCGCTGGATGGAGGCTATTTGTAGCATCCAGTGGGGACGATGTTCTGTCTGGTCTATGCGGTGGTTGTGGCACCAGCAAGATGACCTCTGGCACATCAAAAACAGGTTTTGGCTGCTGCTGCTTCCACTCCATAATCTCTCCCCACTATTACAAATTTTCATATACTCCTTTTCAAGATGACTTCTTTGTTTGAAAGCTGCCTTTGCAATTCACTGGCTACTGTTTAATTTAGGTTTTGGTGGTCATCATCTTGATCAGTTTGGGGCAAACACCTTCTCAGACGGTCTTTATCACACAGACAGTGTACACTCACTTTTCTACCTTACTAACTATTGTTATCCCAGCAGTTTTGCCCAAGGGTGGACAGTACAAGTTACTCCAACAATGGGCCTTGTGAATTCTGCTCTCATTTAATAATTAACTAATGCAGTTCAAAATGACTGTAGTTAGAGTTAAATTCAGTTTAGTTGATATTTTACCATTTTTCTGATAAATTATTTCACTTCATAGTAAAATAAAAAATATTTCCATTCTCTCAGTGAAGATTTTAAAATTAATTTTGGATTTTAAGTAGATTTTTTCTGATAATTACTAACTCCTCCCAAAGACATTCCTTTGATTTGTCTCAAGGAGCAAAAATTAACTTTTTTCCATGGAGATTTGGGTTTACCTGGTTTTTTTTACAAAAAGTAAGAAATGTGATTTAAAAAAATCATTAATGCAATTCATATTCCAGTTAAAAGTAACAGTTAAGATTTATTGAAACAAAATCCCTACAGGTGACTAGTGAATGTATTAAGTACAAACAACTTTCAATGTCATACAACTTCAACTCATCTATAAGGAAATTTCTGTAGAGCATCATTCTTCTGAACAGAAAAATACTTGCTTAGTTCTAGTGACAGCCATGTTTACTTTCTGTGACAATAGTCCACAGAGTGCAAAAATGAATTTTAAATTAAAACCACTCCAACAGAGTCTTTTCTATATTGCTACTAGTTTAAAATGAGATTATATTGCATTTACTCATCCTGAGAATATTTCTATCACTATAAAAGAATCAGGTCAATATAATAGTTTCATTGTGTACTTCATTAAAATCACTGTATATTTTTACCAAAAAAAAAAAAAATCCCCACAAAAGATCCTCATTCAACGATAGCAAAAAAGAATTAGAGTGCTACCTAATTGTTTTAAGGTCTCTACATTATATATATAAAGTTAGTGTAACCTGTAAAAAAGAGCAACCATTTATGATAAATTGGCTGTCTAATCTTTCATTGACTGCTTTTTAATTGTTATATATTAGCCAATACCAGCACTGTGTGTGTACTTAGCAAATCCTCTCACAGCCTTTCCGCTACAGATTTGCATTGGCACAGTGATACATGAAATTTTATTACTGTTTTTCAATATACTTTCAGGGTTTAATGCAACTAACAGTATATTGAAAAGGACTGATGAAAACAGAAAGTAAATGATCCACAGAGGCTGCAGTTTTCAGGCAACTGTATTGCTGTTGTGATGTTTCACATGAGATGTAATTTGGTTATACTGTTTCCCTATTCCCTTTGTTTATTGGCCTATAGAAGAGAATGGGAGCATGATGCTTCCAAATTACAGCAGGAGATGCAGAGCAGCAGTTTTGTTGAATTAAAACCCTGCAAGGTTTTGTTTTATTTTCTCATCCATTTTACCCAAATTCCCATGGAGTTAGATGAGAGAAGCTGTAATACTGTAATCCTGTGTGCTTGCTTATTAAAGTAAATCATGCAGGATTATGTATAGAAATGTTTAGATTCATCCTGATGCAAGAACCGGTGACAGTGCAGCTTACAATGACTTCTTTCAGCAGAAATACCTGTGAATAGTTGGAGATTCAAACCATCTGTTTCTTGTAGAATATGTATTTGGGCTAGCCACATTTAGGCTGATGAATTGTAAGGTGGAGGTGTGAGTCTTTGAAGCTGTAATTACATTAATTAAGTAAAAGTAATTACTTCAGAACAGCTTGTATGTACGTATATAAGCCCAAGGCTGGAGGTACAGAAGCTGTTAATGGGAGTCTGCTATGGCAGCCTGACAGTCCTTGGCTTGAGCTGGAGAAAGGCTGGCATGCATTTTGGAAAGAACTAGGTGACACTGGCATTGTGCCCTGAAAGGACCATTATGCATATATGAATGTAGAGCTCTTATGGCATATTTCTACACTTAGCAAATGGGAATTCTCTATTACAGTTAGGTTTCTAAATGCTATGATAATAAAAATATCAATTTGTGTAGGCTTAAGCAAGTGTATAGAATAGTGTCCTGATTTTGGCTGGGATAGAGTTAAATTTCTTCCTAGTGCTGTGTTTTGGATTTAGTATGAGAAGAATGTTGATAACACACTGATGTTTTAGTTGTTGCTAAGTAATGTTTATGCTAGTCAAGGACTTTTCATACTCCCGTGCCCTGCCAGGTGCACAGGGGGCTGGGAGGGAGCGTGGCCGGGACGGCTGGCCCAGCTGGCCAATGGGCTATTCCATACCATATGACGACACGCTCAGCATATAAAGCTGGGGGAAGAAAAAGAAGGGGGGACGTTTGGCGTGATGGGGTTTGCCTTCCCAAGTAAGCATAACGCATGATGGAGCCCTGCTTTCTTGGAGATGGCTGAACACCTGCCTGCCAATGTGAAGTGGTGAATGAATTCCTTGTTTTGCTTTGCTTGTGTGAGCGGCTTTTGCTTTACCTATGAAACTGTCTTTATCTCAGCCCACGAGTTTTCTCACTTTTACTCTTCTGATTCTCTCCCCCATCCCATTGTGGGGGGAGTGAACGAGTGGCTGCATGGTGCTCAGTGGCTGGCAGGGGTTAAACCACGACAAATAGACACCAGCAAATGGATAACTCCATAAATTTATTTCAATTTTAGAGAAACTGGTTAGTGATGTAGCAAACTATTTGACATTATTAATGATATTTGGGCACTGCTATTTGAAACCTTTGCAGGCACTTAATTAACATGATAATTCATATCCAAATCTGTCATCAAAACTAATGAATCAAAACAAAAAAGGATATGGAACTAAAATTCTAAGCTCACATGATAATTATTTCTGCATAAATATCTCCCTTGATAACCATATGTTTAACACATCTGTCTTGCTTTTGTGTCTGTTTTTCAGATAATCATTATCAGAATTTAGCACAGGAAAAATTAGGAGAAATTAAAGGCTTTAAGTAATACATTTAAGCCCAGCAGTTTTTTCAGCAGTCAAGAAATGTTTTAAAGTTGAGAGTCTAAGAACTTCAAAATAGGTGAAAAAATTATAATCCCAGAGGACACTCATGAAACATTGGAAAGGAGAAAGCTGAATTTACTTGAGGACACTTCCTTTTTTCGTACTGCATTTCACTTAGCTGATATAACCAAAACCCTAAAACATTTCCATGATATTGCATGTACAAATAGCTCTTTTTCTGTGCCATTGAGCCTGACAGAGAAGAGGTAATAAAAGCAGCATTGAAATGCATTTTTGAGTACATGGTAAATACTAGGTAGTCTCCAAAATAGTTAAGTCCAGTTAAGGAATATCTCGTGTGAAGGGGTCAGAGACCTAATCAACTATGACCTGGAAAGTGTTGTGCAAGGAATGTTGAGACAGCTTTATATGCACAAAGCTTTATTTGGAGCATCCATAGCTGGATACATTGACTCTAAAGGTAAGATTTTTTCTTTGTAAAAAACCAAAGGAGACAGAGGGAAAACTGTCTCCAGTGGCCAGACAGGAAGAGAAGCAACAGGGTGTTTCACAGATGAGGAACCTCTCCAGTACAGCATATTTCCCCCTATAACTCTTTTTCCATAGCAGCTATATAGTTTTCATCAGGACTGACCTGTCTCGGGATTTGTGAGGTGCAAGGGCATGAAACAACCCATAAGAAGAGCAAAGGGAAATTAATTGCTGCAGCAACCTCCTAATGCCTATGTGGAATGGTACAAAGTTGGAAGTCAAAGGCAAACGGTAGAGTTGTAAATGGGAGGATGAGAGGATCCAAGGCCACCCCTCCTCCAGTCACTGCAGTAGCTGCCTTGTGCTATCAAAAAGGCAGCTGGAGCTCTCAGTCCTCCAGACACTCTCAGCACAGGCAGCTACTTCCTTGACCGTTGTAGGAGAGCTTTTTTTGAAGTTGCCTTGTCTTCCCACTAGCTTCATGCCAGTACTTCATTCTTCCTTCCAGCCACCTTCTTGATTCGAGGAGTGCTTTATATCCGAAAGCAAACCTTTTAAAATCCTTTTCCAGTATTGGGATAGCCTTGTCCATGTGATGTTTAGATATAGCCCTTGAGACACTTGTGTGCTATATGCAGATTTCTCATTCAAAGGCTAGAAGATAACTTCTTCACTTGGATTATCCTACATGTGTCTCAAAAGTGCATGTACACTCATATGGAGACAATATCTTCTCTAGAGTGACTTGCAATGCAGAAGTTACAGGAAGGTGCTTACAGTTAGCCCAGCAAACATTTAAAACACATATTCTCTTATAAAAGTGATTCAGTCAAATATTTTTCTCAAACCAGAAATTTAGCCTTTCTGTCTACCCAGGAAGATCAAAGTAATGTATTGCTATTTTTATATTTATATTATATCTTCGCTGGATAAGAAACTGGCTGGACGGCCGAGCCCAAAGAGTTGTAGTCAATGGAGCTAAATCCAGTTGGCGGCCGGTCACGAGTGGTGTTCCCCAGGGCTCAGTTTTGGGGCCAGTGTTGTTCAATATCTTTATCAACGATCTGGATGAGGGGATCGAGTGCTCNGATAGGACGAGAGGAAATGGCCTCAAGTTGCGCCAAGGGAGGTTTAGGCTGGATGTTAGGAAAAAATTCTTTACTGAAAGAGTGGTCAGGCCTTGGAACAGGCTGCCCAGGGAAGTGGTGGAATCACCATCCCTGGAGGTATTTAAAAGACGTACATATGAGGTGCTCAAGGACATGGTTTAGTGGGCATAGGGGGTGTTGGGTTGATGGTTGGACTCGATGACCTTAGAGGTCTTTTCCAACCTTAATGATTCTATGATTCTATCATTCTATATTACTACAAATAATTAAAGACTTCTTGAAAGTCTTGACTAGGTCATTCACAAAAATATAAAAATGTTTGTGACAATTTATTCTATAATACTTTTTTGTTTAATTAGGAATTTTTCAGAGAATAAGAATTCAGATAAGGTTCAGAAAAGAAGGTTCTTCCTCTGCACTCTTTTTTGAACAAGGTGCAGCTTAGTATAAGCTTATTCTCTAAGTGGTTGTGAAATATGGACTAATTTGTGCTAGTACTCCCTTAAAGTATTAACAAAGCATCACAGGTAATCAAATGCTTTACTGTGCACGTTAGTAAATATCCAGGGTGATGTTAAGGCAAGAAACAAGACCATAGATACTAGACATTTGATGCTAAGTAAAAATGTATTTACTGAGAAGTTTTCTACAGTTACATACAATTTTATACTAAACTGTAATGCAGAAAATTGCTAATTAAAACTAATGCCCATTGCGATTAGAAATTTTTGTGGCTTCTTCACCTTGAGCTTGGGTATTTGAGAAGGAAACTCATTCCTCTTGTTTCCTTTTACCTTCAACCTCACAGAATTTATGGAGCTATGACAGAATCCTAATGACACGTGGCAAGTTCAGATGAGCCATGGAAATATCATGAATTAATCTCAGCCCTGTGTCAGTCAGAAGCCATCAGACTAAAATCTCCAATGGAGAAAATCCAACTAACATCACTGACTGTTGTGTTATGATCAAAACATGGAATTTTTCATCTCTGATGCCTTTTGCTTTATGTGGTGGTTGGTATGCTGCAATGCTTTTAAGTGCATTGGTAAATCTTGAGAGAGTTTGAACAGAGGTTCTCTGAGAACAATGATGTTGACAGAACAAAGAAAAAAAAAAGAAAAAGGTATTAAGCTGGTTAATAACATACTGATCTGGGCTCTACTGTTCAACTATAAAGGTTTATTCGTTTGCAGTTAAGTTTATTAGGCTTTAGTTTTCAGTATCAGCTGTTCTGTTATTTTAGCCTTCTGCTATTTTAAGGTAGCCTTAAACCAATAATACAGTTTCTACTCTTAAAGGACCCAGCACTTTCTGCAGTTCTAAAGACACAACTCTGCACTTTTAAAAGACACACCTACAGCTCAGAGGTTTAGACATTTGCAAAATTGGCAAATGCACAATCCATACAGAAAGGCACAACTGTATTTACAGGAGTGTGCAGTGATCATATTTTGTCTGAACAAGAAATATGTTTTTTTAATCAGTTGTTGCAACTTCCAAAATGTTGTTCTGCTCAGTTAGTGAGAGAAGGAAAATGGGATTCGAAGTGCTTCATTAGATTTGTGGTTCATTAACATTGTGCACTTTGATTATAAACTGTGTGTCAGGGCTGCAGTTCAGGTGTGATTAGAAGTGATGTGGATATGCCTGCTCCAGCCCAACTTCAGCTACCACTCATTCCGATTGCCATAGTATGGGAGTGTGGCACTCAGCATGGTACACAAAATTGTCCTGGAGTGCTAAGCAAAAACCTGGGCAGTTACACCTCACTCATCTCTACTCTGCTGTGATTACACTATATCTCTAAAGCACTGGATTTATGTTGATCTGCACCAATTTTCCAGTCTGTTCTCCAACCAAGTCTGCATTTGCATTTTCCTCATGGCTGAATAATACTGCCAGATGAATCTACAAGAAGTAATTAAGATTCATTTATAAACTTCCAGTTTCTCCTGTAAAGCTTTGTTCAGAATATACTCTGGACAGTTTATATGGGCTTTCTGTTTTAAATTTCTTTATCAAAACTCTTATAAAGGAGGTTTCTGCTTCTCCTGAACTTCTAGCAAGTGTTATATTAATTAACAGAGCAATGGAATTACCATATTACCAAATTGCCTTTTTTTCCCATGAATTTATTTTAAAAATAATCTCTAAGTTTTTATTATGTAATAAGAACCTCTACTTTGTAGAGGTAACCCCAAAAGCAGCTTAAATATGTTTATGATGTCTGGAATGATTTTTAAAGGATTGATGGAGACGGACATTAACAAAAAGCTGTCTGCATTATTCCAACCAAAAGGATAAAAAAAAAAGCTCCTGAGAAGAAATACCTTCCTGAAGGCACAAACCAAGCCTCATTGCAATACACCACAAGAAATGCTTAATAGAGCAATTCTGTGTTTGTTATTTTATATGGATGGGTGTCTGAAGAGTTTGACGTATTTCACTACCATTTATTTATGTTGGACTTGCTGTCTCATTCTGTTTAGGCTGTGCTGACCACTATTCTTTAAGCAGGAATTGCTTGAAGACACTGAAGTTAATGACAATGCTTTAAAATGAGCATTTTAGACACGGGGAGTTTAAATGATACCTGAGAGTACTATAGTTAGTTACACTTATGTAGAAGTGGATGAGAAGTATGAGCTTTATGTGATACTTTTACACTCCATAGATCTGTTCTCAATAGTACTAGTTACTTTAGACAAATGTGTATGTATATCTATTGATCTCGCTTGAACTTTATTCACGGTGAAGTGAAACACAACATTAAGCCTCATAGGCTCCACAGCTGTCTCTAAGAAGATGCTTATAGTACCCTTAAAGACAATGGAAAATGAAAGGAAGGGGATACTTGAGCCTTGTAAAGAATTAATTTAGCATGTTACAGTGTATCTATCAATCACAGGCTCTGATAGGTTATTGTGCTTCTATATGCGCAATTCTTGTGATTCTTGAGTTGAACAGATGTAGATTTCATCAGAATAAAGACTTGAGGGCATCCAGAGAAAAAAGGTAACAATAAACAAGAAAAACTAATGTAATTTTTATCTATTTATACAATTATTAATTCACATACTTTCACACACACCCCCAATTTTAAAAGCACTTTCTGAGAATATCTAATATTTCCTCTTGTTACACCCAGTAAAAAAAGTGAAGGTTACGTGAGGTTGCAGTACAGTCTGAGAAGAATCCGACTGTAACATTGTGCATAAGGTTTCTCCACCGTCCTCTTGTCCCTTTAGAACTGGGACTGTAAATTCAACTTTGAATATCAGGTGACTCCACCAGAGCTTATAAGAAATGAGCCATCTTCAGTAATGAAGTCTGGAATCTTATCAGACTTCAGGTTAATATTATCTTTTGACTTTGTCATAATCCATTTGTTAGTGTCTGCTTACATCGTTAGTGCAGAGTTCAGAGGAATGCCTGTGGAAGAATAATCTGGAAGTGCACACAGCCACCACAGTAATCTAGATAATACACATTAGAATCACCTGAAGCAACATGTTGTTTAAACACTAAGGACTGTACATTTAATACTTTTATAAAAGAAATCTCTGTACTGTGTGTTTAATGAAACTGAAGCAAATATAGCAATATTTTTTAGGAAAAAAAAAGCTTGGGATTGAAAAGTGCTGAAAAAGTAATTTGAAGTTTTGCACCATCCATTAGGGAAGAAAAAGTATTCATATTACTTGTGTGTCCAACTTAAATATGTAGTTGTGAAATACTAATTACTTCTAAGAGTAAGCTAATGGTCAGAAATTATTTGCAGGATGATGTCAAATAACTTGTCCATTTCAAGTTACTGTAATTTAATCAAACCTAATTTTGTGTGAAGAAAGAGAATGTACTCAAAGTATTTTTTAGCTCGGTATATTAGGATGTCAGAGTATGGGAATAATCTCATAATGAAAATAGATTAAACTGTGAAGAATTTAATCACTGTGTGTGGGTAAAATTTTACCAGCACATTTTCTTTCTAGAATTCATATCTGTTATGTAAAACAAGGCATCAAAGTTGTACTCAAAGCTTTATGTGGTATGCTTGTATCATGGTCAAAGACAGCAAAATTTCTTTTGGAATTTTGACTCTTAGAGTCTGATAATAAATATAACATACTTTGATTTAGTGCAAGAATTCTTTCTCACATATGTGGTGATTTTCTTTGGAGCACCTTTCTAATCTCAGTGTCCAATTACATGTCTCAGTATGTGGCTAGTGTTTTGGTGTGTTAAGCACCTTTGTTTCTGTTCAGTTTGAATTAACTATTGAAGCTCAGTCCTGTATTCATGTGCCAAAGTTTACATGCTCAAGATAGAAAATTTTGTCTCTAGCATTGTGCAAAGAACTAGGTCTGTTGGCATCCAGCAATTTACAGACAGATGTCTGTAAACACAGCTAGAGGATGGCTTCTGCAATAAGAAATAGCTCTATTATATCCTTTCAGAAAGCAGTCTTCCAAAAAAATTATGTCTACTTCGTTATGGCATGACAATCATATTACTTTTTTGATTCTGAGTTTATTAGGCATTAATGTTAAATGTTAATGGAGGTGGGAGGTTACTAGATAAAAAAAAATGTTTCAAATCATGGTAAAAGAACTTACTCTTTTTGGAATTACCACTGTTTGAAATTAAATTTATCACATATTGCTGTAAGTGAAGATCTGCATTCCTAACCACTGTATGATTTCAATTCCTTTTTAATTTTTTGAAATGTTTACAGAATTGCTTAAATTTGATTGAAGAAAAGCCTTCCCTTTTTTTTTTTCTTTCTAGTTGTTAAATACAGATTTGAGTTACTGACTATTTAAAACCTATTAATAGTTAAGTGGTTAGAAGCGTTCAGTGGAGAAAATCTTTCTCTGATACGTTGAGTTCTTATTGTCTTTTAAGATTACGGAAAGTTACACATTTTATGGCATTTTAATTTTGCATATAGATTCTTTTTCTGTAATAATATCCTCACAGCTGCAATCTCTTATTCAGAAAAGAACCCTGTTGAAGCCAATGAATATCTTATGTGTAAATGGATGCAAGACAGGGGCTGTAAAAGATCTGTTCATATGTTATGACCTAAAATAGGCCATCCTGTATTATCTACAGAAGGATAAGTAGTCAACCTATTTCTGGTGCAGACACGGAATATCTAGCAAATACAGATACTAAAGAAACAAGGTAATTTTTTCTCATTCTCCTTCTTTCTCCTCATAAAACTTCTCATGCTTCCTAGAGAAGTGTGCTCTGCCACATTTCTTTCAGATTCATGATCATTATACATCTTGAGTAAAACCTTGGCCACTGTCCACAGACTACCCTCTCCTTCCTACATCACATGTTGCCTTCTGGCTGAAATAATGGGCATAATGGGTAGTGCATCGAGTAGCTGTCACCCAGAGTATAAAGGAGGTGATAAACTTCTTCTTGAATGAGTGCTTGAATATTAAGGTCTCTTTCAATTCTGAAATTTTTTAGCATCTTTTTGTGATTTCTACAGGCAGATGTAGTGTTGAGGGAACTGTTAGGGTTTGCTTTTTTTTTTTTTTTTTACAGAAGGCTTACTCTTTCTGTATATTTCTATAATACTTTCTGTAATATTTCTATATTGTTTCTTTCAGTAGTGTCCCACCTTAAAGACAAATTTCAAGTAAACAGTGCTAGAGGCACAATGTGTACACAGCTTTCCCATTTTATGGCTAATATATTGAAGTTATATTGGACTCTCTATGGAAACATACAAAGATAAAAATTAAGCCTTCCTTGTATCTTTGCCTGTGTCCTTAGGTATACTGTAATAGTAATGACTTTTGGATGTTTTATATTTCTATTGCAACCTTTGTTGACAATGCTAGAAAATATGAAAGGTTAAGGATTTTTAATACAGACTTCTATTTTTATACCTACTCAATTTTTTACCAGAACTTTCATAACATCTGGTTTGTGACACTATAAACAAGAATAATAGGAGTCAACATAAAATGAAGCTAGCGTGATGGAAAGGTCAAAGTATCACAGTTTATAACCATTTGTGTCAAATATATAAGGCATTAAAATACCAATACCATACTCTGATGACATAGTACAAGAAAAAAGTGACACCAATATAAATCTTTTCTCATAAATATGGTTGTTAGGAAGAAAAAGCAGAGAATTTAACCCCCTCTTAGCTAGTGAAACAATAATCTAAAAAATTTTCTCAGAAATATTTTGATGAAATATTTTCTAGCTAGGAAATCATCTTGTGCTCTACTGTTTTTTTGACCACTAGTTTGGGGTTTCTCTCTGTACAGAAACCCATCTGGACTAATGGCACGTCACTGACTTGGCAGATCCTGGACAGATGGTGTTGGAGAGCTGAAGAATAATGCTTTAAATGCATAATAGGTCCAACAAGTCTGTGGGGCTCTGATTTGCTATATAGATGCTGCACAGTGTTTATGGATATACATATCCAGGAAAAATTGAAAGGAATGTGGGAGCTGCTTTTTGAATTTTAAATTTTAGTGTGGTGTGCTAATCATTGGGATGCTCATCCCTCTAAGGAAGCTGAGATTTCCCTCTCTGGTTTACCTTTTCTTTTGTTTGTTTTTCTCATTATTGCTGAGATTTGGAAGGAAATCAAAACTCTTTAATGAAATAGAGTTGTTTGTTTTCTAACCAGATTTAATTTTCACTCTGAATGAAAAATGAAGAGTAAAGGTTGTTTTATAAGTGCATCTAAGTGCTCAGTCAGGGATTCTCAAACAATTTGTAGAAGATACATGTAGATGAATTAACACTTTAAAAACTGAGAGATGTCCAACAATTAATTAAATCAGAGCTTGAACTTTCTGTATGGGAAAGTTCAGTTGATGAATTTTTGATCCACTTTCGAACATCACAACAATAGGCAATTACTGTTGTGAAATGAGTAATTCACAACATGAGACTTTACTTGATGACACTACCAGATTTAAGCTGGGCTTAATTTTTTGGATTGGTCTCCAACTTTTTTTTAACACACCTGATCTTTCCCTCAATACTAATCCCATTTAGTATATTCAGTTCCCTGTGTTCTTCTGAATGCTTTGAAGGGGAAAGACATGAAGATTCTTTTATGTATGCCTATTCTTTGCTAACTACATTTTAAAAGATACTTGAAATGTTAAACTATTCACAAAGTCAAGTATGGAAATGTAGCTCAGTTGCTTATGTCGAATTTTTTATATCCATTAAAATGTTGTGAATTTCCCTCTGAAATTAATTAGGATTTTTGCCCTGGTACAGCAATGTCTCTATGTAGGGAATACTTGCAGTACAGAGGTAAAATTAATTCTTTTCAAAGGGTAAATATCAAGATTTTAATGACACATATTGTAGCTGCCAACTAAGAGTTTTTCCATGGGATAATTTTCCAAATGAGCCTAAGATCTTGCAGCTACTGGCAGGGGAGCCTGCATGTATTCTGCTGAATTTCAACACTTCCATAAAATCTACATTGAAAACCAGATTTATTCACTCTTGTACATGTTGAACAATATCTTGTTTTACACTTGTTACCATAGGCTTCCTGAAGTCTCATTTGAAAAAAAAAAAAAAAGAAGGGGGGTACTTTTATGGAATAGGAAAGAAAGGAATTTAAGGAGGGGTGAGATGATTAAATCACACAATGAAGAAACTACTACCTTGGCTGAAGATCACTCAAAGAACAAAGATGGGGAGTGAAGAGGAGAACAACAACTGAGCAGAATAAGAAAGACTGATAATTTAGGTTTATGGAAAGTTTTGGAATACCTTGTGACTGTATATTACTTACTGGTTTAAAATACATACAGGCTGGCTAAGAAATCTTTTATTTTAAAAGTTACAGCTCGACAAACTGAACAGATGATTGCATGTATGTTAACTGGCTCTGCTACAAAAGATGTATCCATAGAAGGTGTAGGTCCTCTAGCATGTAAACTATAGACAAACAGAATGAAGTGCCTTCATTTTACAGGATCTTTTAGTACTTCACTTTAAATAAGACAAATGTATTAATAGTTTAGAGCTAAGAGTCATCTTTCCTAGTTAAAGAGAGATTAGGGGAATAATTCACTTCTGTGCCTTTTGACATTTGCAGATATTTTACATACAAGTCCTTACTAATATCTAAAATACAATGATTCTCTCATTCTTGCATGCTAGATAAGGTTTTAGGAAACCTCTGAGAAGTGTGTAACGTTTACAGGATTGAACTGTGGCTGATTAACTAGTAAAAGTCCTCCCTCGATTTCTGACCCATGGAAGTGTTAGAATTGCACTTTGCCCTGCTGAAGAGAACAGCCTCAGATTTCTGTACCAAAATGTTTTATAACTATCAGAATTGTCTCTTCTTTTCATCTACTAAAATATTTTCTGTAATTTCCTATGGCTATATCAGTTGCCTTTTTAATCCTTTTTTTTTTCTTGTGTGACAGCAGGGGAGGCAGAAGCAGTACTCTGCATAACAAGCGATCAACCAGCCACTGATTTGCAAGGATTTTTGAAGGGCTGTTTTGTGTCAATGGCTATTACTAGGTTTTAATTTTCCTATGAAGCAAAAATTTAACAGTCTTAAACATTAAGAAAGAGAAAGAGATAGAAAATTATTTTCATTTAAATATAGCCTTAAGATCAACCATAGGTTAGGAAGGATAATTCTATGAAATTCTTTGCCCTGGGCAAAAGGAAGATCAGGCTGTTTGCAGTTTATCAATCTGTCAGTGGTCATATTAGAAAAAAGTTACTGCATGTTAAGGATGAATGAATTAATTAAAGGACTTCAGATGCTCAGAAGGAATTGCTGTGTGAGTACAGAGATAAAATTTGCCTGTTTCTACTACTTTATATTACGTACTATAGTAGATAGAACGTGCTGTTCCTAAAGTGACTGAATATACAGTGGAATTCAGTTTGTCCTTGACCTCCAGAGTACATGACAGGCCTTAATTAACATATGTTAAAGTATTTTTTGATTATTGAGTGTAAATTATTCTATACAGTAAATGTAATCTATTAGTTTTGTTGTAACTTTGCAGTGATAATCCTGTAAGTGCTAAATTCATAGTTACTTTATTACACAGATCAGTAGATGTTGAGTTCAATACAGGCATTGCAATCTGAGGTAAATTGTGTCTAAATAAATAGTGAAGATATTTTTTACAATTTCATAACATGTTTTAAAGAAACAATTTTCTTAGAATATTTCAAAGAAACTTCACTAGATTGTTGAAAAAGTAGATTTTATAATATTTGTTTAATACTGCAGGGCTACTGCAGCAAAGACTGGATCAAACTGAGTTCTTACCGCAGGCACCAAAGTCTTTTAATCCTTTAGACTGCTCTAAGTATGAAAACTTAGAGAGGGCTGGTGAAAAAAATTTCTTGACTCTGTACCATCGAATTCCTGACTCCTCCCATTTGGCAGGACTTTCAGCCTGTGACCATCCTCTGGGCATCCTGTGTTTCTCTCAGCAGTGCTTGCTGGACATGGTCACTGCCTTCTCACAGTTGCAGTGGTGCAACTTTACAAAGCGGTTGCTCAGAGCTTGGCCAAACAGGAAAACTGAAAAGCAAAGAAATCCTAATACCAGGACCTTTCTAAAAATATAAGTCCCACCATCAGGTTGGTAAGTCCTTGTTGGAAAGGTTCTTTCCTTTGAGAAGCACTGGCCGTGTAGCAGCTCCACTGAAGAGAATCTTTGGTCAACAGCTGCTTTTTATTTTGAAAAGCAAGGTTTTTAGGAGCCAAATCTTAGATAGCCAGAACACTAAAACTGCACTTCTGGTCTTTCTGTACACTCGGGGTCTGATGCTTGCTGCAAAGCCAGCCTCAACTTTCCCAGCAGCTCGGAAGAAAGAATTTCACCCAATATGTTGGATTTTCTTGACTTCAAGCCAGGATCAGATCCTCTGATTTCCCTGAGGAAAGAGGGTGGGGGGGGGAAACCCAGAGGCCCTCCAGCCCTCATCTATATGACCCTGTGGGTAAAGGCTGACTTCAGCTCTGTATTTTGTTTTGCCAATCTCTGATATAAAAATACTAGGTGCCTTTTCAAGGGCTCTTGGGGATTCTGGCTATACACTGATAAGCTAAAAGGCATCCAGATACCCAGACAGAAGATGTTATATCTACATAAGGAAATATTACCGTTTTAACTTTAACTAGAACTTAATGATGATTAAATGTTTTGTTTTAATAAAGAAAAAAACCTTTCTCTCTGAGCAGGTGTACTGAAGAAGGCTGGTATCTATTTGCAGACAGCTCGAATGGAGAATTTGGTCACACAGTTGACATTGCTACCCCAGTCATCTCCCTTACGGGGCCTAAATGCAAAATTGTATTCTGGAACCACATGAATGGTTCAACAATAGGTTCTCTGGAGGTACGGAGTTGTTCTTTCTTTTGGGTTGATTTTTTTTTACTGCCCGAAATTGCTGTGAGAAAATTCATGCCTTGTTATTTGGTTTCATTAAAGCCTAGGTTGCTAATAAATGAAAACAAACAATTACTAACACTCAACTGCTCTCAATATGTTATGATCTGAAGGAAGCATTAGCTCGAGTAAGCTGGGGAAAATGTAACTTTCTACAACAATAAAAAATTATGACCTTTACAAACATATTGTGGTTGGAACTTCAATACAAGGAAAAGCCTTGTACTGCACAATACCCTGTGACACTGAAAGTATCGGTAGATATTTGGACATCAAAGACTTTGACTTAATGTAGGAGCATGATAAAAAGAAGTAATTGTATTAAAATCTGCTGTAAAATTTTGTAGAAACAGCTCATTCCTTGGAAAGTTTAACATATATCTTTCAGAGGTTAATTATATTAATGTAAGCAGCATTGAACTATTTCTAGGACATAACAGTAACAAACTTTCTTACCCATACTCTTTTCTTCACTCCAGTTAAAATAAATTTCCTTTCTGTAAAGGAAATGTAACTCGTTCAGCAGCTTATAGATCAAATGAGTCACTGCAAAGTGAATGAATAAAACAGCAACATTGTTCTCAACAATTTTTTTACCACACATCTGAGTAACTACAATGGGATTTCCCATGAATATTACACAGTAACTACAGCATCAGAAATGGATTGAAAAAAATACTCAGGATAAGTTACCCAGTCACCTGTGCACTCAGTATCAAATTGGGTGTGGCCAGTGCATGTGAATTTAATTGTACATATAAATTCTCACTAGCTTGGTTACTCTGAATAACAAATTGTAATAAAAAGCTGTCAGAATTCAACTGTTTTGAAGATGAAATTAAAATGTATTTTGACATTAGAACTGAAATCTGAGATGTGCTGTCCTTCACCTCATGCATGTGACTTGCTAGATGTTCAGAGGAAGCATGTTCTGTGTTTTCTTGAATTTCTCTTAAACAATTTTTAAAAATATTGCTGAATTTCTCCCAAGAAAGTAAAGATCTTGCTAGGCAAGTAGTCAAATTTTAATTAATCAGGATTTGTGGGAAATCAGAGTATAAAGATGGTTTGTCCTCAGTTTTAAGTCTTGGGACAGAACAATTTGCTTTGAGACTTCTTTGCATTAACTCCAGAGTCCAGGGCTTCTTTACAGTGTAGGAACCCACATTATTTGGAATCAGGTCCACAGAGTGTTTTGTAGTAATTAACAGTAAATTCTGTGGAGCCATGCCCAGTATTACCACCACAAGAGGCAAATGTATATAGATTTTTTTTTTCTCAGTTTCAACACAGACTACAATTTCCCTCTATTCCTTAATTGATTTCTTCACCCCTCCATAACTTAATTGATTTTAAGATGTACCAAAGGAAAATCACAAAACTTTTACATTTTAAACATTGTAAATAATTACCTGATTTCAACTGCTTAATTAAGCAATTAATAATGAATGTAGGAATAACTCAGAATATGGAATTATTTAGGTAATTTCTCACTATTTTCTTCTAAAGGTTCTAAGTGTTATATGAATGTGAATCCTTTCTGTGCTTAAAAATCACTAAAGGCCTTTTATCCATCTCTTCCCCAAGACTACCACATTTTTATTTAATCCACAAGTTTGGATTTTTGCATGTTAGTCTGCATCCATGTCGTCAAATGTCATGTAGGACATGCAGAAGACACTCCTGCTGTTTGCATGAATGGCTGTCTTCCTATGTTTCTATGACTTTCTTAAACATTGATTAGCTGCCACTTTATTGTGCAACCTTGGTTTGAATATTTGTTGGAACCATTTTTGTCTGGTTTCTGCCCTCTGACTTGGCATGGGTAACTCTACCAAAGTATTAGATGTGCTTTTTCAGTAACTTGCAATGTAATTGAAATGCATAGGGCTTCAAAGTGCATTAAGCTACAGGGAAGCCTTGAATTTTAATAGCACACAAATTTATGTCCAAATTTAAGTCAAAAATTATAACCTTTAGCATGATATGATAGAAAACATGAATTTCTGATGAAGGACTTGGATTTATAATTTAGTAGGTAATTTACAGTGTACATAAAAGCATGTGTGTATGTGTCTATACAATCACACACATATATATATTCATATAAATATATAGTTTGTATGTGAGTGTAAGAAAAACCTTTTCTTATTCAGCACCCTTTATTCTCTCAAATAATATCTGTAATACCCTTTCTCTCCAATTAATTATTTTTCCTTTAAAATCCATGTCTTCTGTGGGCAGTTCTTCTTGTCTATAAAGCCAGGTGTCATTTGTTTTTCTATTCAATTTAATATTACACCTGTTTCCTTTTTTCCCCTGGAATGAAAGGTCTTCAGTGTGAGGATCTGCTGTTTGCTTGGCAGAACTTACCTGTTATGCCATATCATATATACTCATGGGATTGCATAAATTTAAAAATAAAACAAAACACATTTTTTTTTCATTAAGATGAAAAATGCCTGGGCTGCCCTAAGAAGATTACACAGAGTAGCAATAAATCCTTGAAAGCAGAAGTGGTTCATGCAACTGGTGAACTGATGTTTAGCTCTGCAAGTACTGGCTGGAGACACAGCTTGACACACTTCATCAAACACCTATCTTGTTGTTATTGTCAGCTCAGTTGAATTTGGATGCCCAAGAGATTGGAGCAGAACATATTTAGGACTTTGTTCTCATGTCGAAAAGTGTCAGCTTTCCCCCATTCAATGACTGTTTACAGGGAAGGGTGAGGGTTTTTATGACTCTTTCATCGCCTAAACAGATGAAATTTGGTCTTTAGAAGAAAAGAACAAGTTTTTGTTTGTAGAAGAAAAAACTTTTCATAAGAATCAGGACAAGAAATTCTATCCCAGAATGGAGCAATCTAATGGATGCAGGAACCAACACATTTTTCAGTAACTCTTGTTGTTAATGCTGTTTCCATGTTTTACAAATGGATCCCAACCCATTAATGAACAATTTTTACTTGTGGCTAGCCATTCCGGATAAATTAATGGGATAAGTTAGTCCAGGTAAGGCTCTGGACTGAGTATGTTTATGAGAAGATCAGAAAATCTTAAAGCATTATTTTCTTAGACCAGTCATTTCCGTTGGCAAATCCCTTTGTGTCAGATGATAGGATATTAGGAAAAGGTTCTTCACTGAGAGGGTAGTCAGTTCCTGGAACAGGCTCCTCAGGGGAGTGGTCACAGCACCAAGCCTGTCAGAGCTCAAGTGTCTGGACAACAATCTTAGTCATATGGTTTAGTTTTAGGTAGTCCTGCAAGGAGCAGGGAGTTAGACTTGATGATCCTTTTGGATCCCTTCCAACTCTAGATATTCT
>VZTQ01000117.1:0-24792 GCA_013400755.1 Pelecanoides urinatrix | reverse complement strand
GGCAGTCATAATGCGTGGGGCACGTTATTGGACTCACACTGGAAACACTGTGCTGTACGTTTTGAAATAATAACAAGAAAATGAGTTTGTAGCTTATGCTCCTAATACCGTTCCTTCAGAAGGGTGCGTTCTGTTTAATCAGGTAAAACCACTCACTCCTACTGTGTTCTCATTTGTAGGATAGAAGAAAGCGGAACAAAATGCATAGCAGTTAGTAATACATGTACAGTAATCTTTTCAATTTTAGTACTGTAGCTTGCAAGCAAATCTGGGAGGCTTGGAAGGGGTTTACATAGGATATGATCCCAACAGTTCATACAATTAGCAAGAATTAACATATATTGCCATTATGCTGAATTTTTTGTTGCCACTTTTTTAACAGCCTGTATTCTAAGGAAAACTGAATTCTATAATTGAACATATAAATGTGGCGTTATTTCATATTCATGTTATCTTGATGTTTGACAGAAAGATAATTTTCATTATGCAAGTTGGTATTTGTTAGCCTTTCAAGAGCATTCCTTGAGTGTCGAGACTCATTGTTTTTCCTGCTGTTGTTTTCCTTGAAGGAAAAACTCAAGGACTGCATGCTGAAGGACATATTTTCTGCTCTGATAGTAGTTAAATTTCTCCCATATATCAGAAGATACATTCCTACAGAACTGCTCTTATTTTAGGTGAAGAGCATCACAAAATGAGAGAGAGCAAAACTACATTTTTTCACAAAAGAACATGGGATGACCCAGGTTCTTATCATCATGCACTTGACAGTAGTGTCTGGACTTGGGCTCTCTGATGAGAAAAACTATAATTTGCATCTGTTTTGAAAAGAAGTAATTGACCATCACGTGAGATAAATGTAACATGCACATCTCCTCTGCAACAACTTCCATTGCAATCAGTACAAAATGTGTGCTCGTCTCTGTAACTGAGAGAAATCCTTGGCTATTTCAAGGCGTAATATAGTGAAAACAATGAACTAGCTAATTGGCTACAGTTATTTTTCTAAAACAGATTTTAAATATTTCCTGATTTGTTATAGAAAAGAAGAACTTTCCTGAGAAACAACCAGTCAGGCAGTCCAGTGATGGATTTCCTTCTTCTTTTACTGTCATTTCTCCTCTCCACTCAACCTTGCTGAGGTGTTTGATCCTGTAACAATTACAGTAAATGTTCCGTTGGTTTTTTTGTGAAGTAGAGCAGTGTGCGGGGTCTCCTTGTTCCTCGCCATTTCTGCTTTTAAGAGCATCCCACCAATAGGAGCTGGTGCCCCTCCGTAGTGCAGAGGGCTGGCGTGATTTCTGTGTTGACTTCGAGGTTTCCAAAGACAGAAGGGCTTTCACTGCGGTAAGGATATCGCAAACCATCTTACACTCAGAGTTATAAAACCATCCACCTGAGTAGTACTGCATCTAGGTTATCTGCAGGGGACAGGGAGGTTGGTACACCTGGAAACTGTCTTTACAGTTCTGTTTCCTATTTCTGGTAGCCCCAGGAAGGGAAAAATGATAACCCAGGGGAAAGCATCTCCGAGGACTGTGCAAGATTATGTACTAGTAGGGGAAAGCAAGAGGATCCCTTCACAGAAAAGAAGGGCAGAAGGGATAAAGAGGACAGCAGAGGCTAAAGAGCACTGTAAATATCCGTGACATGTTAAATATCGGGTCTGGAATACAGTAGCCTCACTGTTTTGCAGTGTGCTTGTTCCGGACCAAGAGGGATGAATTCCATGGAAAATGCTGAGCTCTCTTCTATAGCAAAACTTTAGCAATACATAGATCATTGACAAAGTCGTGAGACCTAGTTTAATGGTTGTTGAGTCTGTCTTTCATACACGTGTGGCTAAGCCGCTTTCATGCAGCTGCAGTCGGGTTCTGACTCTTGTCTGGCACGCTAAACCAAATGAAACAAGAACATGAGCTGGGAATGAGAATGTAAATGAGATTTCATGGCACCGTGATCAAGAAGATGCAGTTCTTTATTCATATAGGCTTGAGAGAAGACAATGTCAGAGGAATGGAAACAAAAATAACCTCAGATTTGTTTGCATAGTAATGTTTCACCTCCATCCAACATTGGAATTACTGTTTGATACACCAAACTACGTCTCTTGATTACTGCAGACAGGCTGTGTCCACGGAAACCCCCTCCCATGTTCTTGAGTGTTATTCACCCTTCTAAAAATAGAAAACCTTTATTTTTGTTTTCCCTACAGAGATTATTATTAGATTTTAAAACTCTCAATGAGAAAACATTATGCCTTCACAATTCATTCTAGTACTAAACATGTCAGTTTTTTCCAAATGTGTGATTTAAACATTCATAAATTATTGAAAAGTCTATTTGGGCTTTATGGGATCCTTTAAAGATCTTTTTGGAACACAAGCTGATTTTTAAAATATTGCTTTAGTGATGGGAATACTTGATTTCTTTTTAAATTATTGACATTATTTTAGGGACCCTGAAACTCTTGGCTATCTAAACTCAATATCTTAGGTTCAAATGAGGCAAAGGTCAATAGTTAGTAGACATTGCTACATTCTCAGTTGCTGAATATTTGCATAACACAGGTATTGTTAAATAGGCCTCCTCGGTGTCAGGAGAAAGGCAAGAGCCATAGGCAGCAGAGGAGGTGAGTGCTGGTGTTGGTTTGAGCCTGCCTTGCTGGAGCAGATTTCCAACACGCAGAGGTCCCATGTGTTGACTAAGGCTCTGGCAGGGGCCTTTTTTGCCAGTAAATGGATTAGCTGTATCAGGACTCGGTGGCATTTGTTTTGGTCATGTTCTTTGCAAAGGGAATATTGGAGGATCCAAATCTCAGGGGTTGTTAAGCTGCTACTTTTCAATCATGCTAAATTCAAATGAAAGTGGTTCTTTTTCAGCCCAGTGCAATCAGGACTCAGTGTACCAGCTTTCTAATCTGGAGGTGAAACAAGCGCTCCACATTATTCAGAAACAATAGAGACTCTGATTGTTTAATACACTGATAAGAATGTGTTTAAAAAATAAATTATCTACTAGCTGCTGGGATTGCTTGAAATTCCATTAAACACTAATGAGAGAAGGCATCACAGACAAATTAATAAACACCCTACGCACTAACCTAGAAAATACCAGCCTAAAACCTTTGATGCTAAACTGATTAAAATGAGAAACATATTTCATGTGAAACTGCTCGGCATATTTCAGTGTATTAATTGATGCATAGTGAAAATGGAAGATACAGCATAGGAAAGGAAGAACACACATTATAAAGTAGACTATAGTCCTGCAAACCAGTCATATGCAAATACAGCCTTAGTTTCATGCATATGAGTAATTCCATAGCACTAGAAAGAGCATAGAAAAAAGAGTATGTTGAGATTTTAGCGCATTTTGCTTGGTGATACCAAAGATAGGGAATTTTTTTCAGTGAATTTGTGCATATGTTATAAGATCATAAATTTTTTACACATATGAAAAATCTTCCAATTCTTCATCTCCCATTGGTTCTGAGGTAGGTTTATAAGATAACTTGCACTGGGGGTGAGAGGAAGGTTGAAGGGAAACAATGTTGGATTTAAAAGACAAACCTCATGTATTATCCCTTGCTTAGATAAGCATAAATTNAAATCTTGAGTGGAGCTGCGGTTGGAAAATCAGTTAGCCTGACCCAGTCAAAGAGCTGTGAGAAAGAAGGGAGACCCCCAAACTAACTCAGAGTCAGAGCTGCCTCCTGGACACAGCTAACGCCAGGGGCCCTTCGGCACGTCCCCTTCATACTGGTTTGGCCATCGTAACCTTTTCAGCAGAGAGCTCCCTGCCTCTCCCCGAGCCCCTGTACAAGACCTTACTCAGGCAAGAGCCTTCCGTGAGGTTTCGTGTGCGCGTGCGATGATCTGAAGCACAGGTTCTTTCGCAATAGCAGCACCGTAGCATATAGAAGGGGTCTTTGGCATTCATGTGTCCATTCATCAAATGTTTGTCACCTAAAAACAGTACTGCTTTGTGTTACACTTCATCCAATGAGATATTGTGCAGAGATGGTGTATGATTTAGTATGGTCATGCCCTAAAGTAAAAGTGTCATCAGATGGTGATACAGAGCACATGAAGTCTGATTGAAAATCTTCCATGCCTACAGCTGTCGTTATCTGGGGTGACAATCTCGCTGGTGTAGAGAGCCAGTGAGCAGTATGGGGGGACTCTGTTCAGGTGCTGTGTGTACTATGAATCATGCCCATGCATCTTCACTATATATTTGTGATCTATGTATAAAAATTGGGCCCTAGATACTAGTAGCTATGAACTGAGCTCTTTCAAATAAGTATTTAAAAAAAAACCAACCCAACCAAAACCCACAGTGTTTTGTGTGTGTGTATATATGCGTTCCTTTATTTGTATTCAGTTTCTAATTTTCTTAAGTAGTGTTTGGGCCTTTTTTCCTGTAGGAACAATTTGAAGTAAATGGTATGTATTTTTAAACAAAAGTGAGCAGTCTCAGTTATCTGTTCAATGTCACCAATAAGGGCGGGTCAAAGTCATTGGTTACCATGAGGCAATAAAATCACAATCTTCATCTCAGCCGGGTCCAGATCTGAAGCCTCTTTAAACCAGCAGGAATCTGTGAATTGATTTCACTGTACTTTAGAGCAAACTAAACAGCTGTTCCTCTTCATCTTGTAATTCTTTTTGCCCATTGTTTCCAAGTTCATGTTTAAATATATTCTTCCACAAATGAGAAATAATTTTTTGCAGCATTTGGAAAACTGGTGCAAAATAAGTCTGCTGTTATCTGTATGAATCAAACCTGCATCAGTGAAGTGTGACACAAAGCACAAAGACTTCTTTCACTGAAATCAAACGAGTAGGAACAGCCCGTTATTCATTTTTGATGGAAAGGGAAGACGAATAAACACTTAAAATTAATAACCTGCACCCCAAGCAACAAGTGCATACGTGGAAGTGTCTGAAAGCAGGCTTTTCTTCTGGTATTCATGGATCTTATTTTTTTTCCTGGTGATGGAGGATGGCAAAATTTGGTGGTGCTAGAAGTTCTATTTTTGGTTAACTAATAGACTTCACTTCAGATTTAGCTATTTCAGGTGCAGTATATTATTTATATTAATTTAAAAGGTATGTTAGTCACAAACAAAGGAATTCTGCATCTTTAGCTACATATAGTCATCAAATCGATTGCAGAGTAATCATACTGTATTTACAAGATGTGAATTTATTTATTCTACACTGATTCATTTTTACCCTCAAGTCTTCTCACTATCTTAAAGACAAGAAACTAAGCGTGTTTTAATATTTTTAAATAAAGCACATAAATCTTCTGGCAAATATGAAGTATGTCCTGGTTACTGCATGCTTACCTTAATCAAGCTTTCCGTATGTTAATTGAAAATTCCCAACACTTCTATATTGAAAGATGTCATGAATGTCATATATTTCTCTAAGAAAAGTTTTAATTTGTGGATAAAGTACAGTATAAATGTTATTGAAATATCTAAGGAAAAACACAGGATATATTAAAACTGAATCCTCTTGGTTTCAGACTAATGGAACAGAGGGCTTTGAGTAGTAAAGGAACTGAAAGTGTAGTATAAGTGTGGTAGAGGATGCTTATCTGTGGTGACCAAAACTCATTATTACCAATGTCTATTTCAATAATAGTTTTTATTTGGGTTGACTGAATGTATGGAAAATAAAGACTTTTTTCATTAGGACTAGTTTGTGTCAGCGGTAAAGGTAGTTTCTGAGTACAGGCACATTGTTTTAGACAAAATTGTTTCCCAGTTTTGCACCTTCATCCAGTTCAGTAGGGACAGTTTCTTTTGGAAGGCTATTACATCTTTGGTTGTCATTTCTGTATCATTCTTAATGTTTCTGTGGCTCTGTACTTGATTTCATGAAGCCAGAAGCATAGAAATGCCATGAGACCAGGATTTATGCAATATGCAAAGCTTTATTTGAAACCCAGATTGTATTATAGCCTTTGTTTTGGATTCATCCTAGTTTGTGCTGGAAAACTGAAACTAGAGCCAAGCCTGAACCTCTTATTCAGGCGTCATTATTATCACAAGTAGCACCAAGTAAGGACACAAAGATTTGGTCACTAATGGTACATTGGTTTGCTTGCCAGAGTAATGCAATAAAACCCCACGGTGTGGAACTGACATAGTGTCTCAGAGTATATAACGACCAACGTTGCAGGACTCTCTGAAACAAACAGTAATACATTTTTTTTACATCTTTCTCATTAACTTTTTAAAGCCTCTGCTGGCTTTGTGGGCATATTGCAGTGAGTTTGAAATGATGTATGAAATAAGAAAGGAAAGGCAGGTTGTACTCTACAGTCAGTACTGTGTAGTGTTGGATGATGTTATACTGAGCTCATAAAAAGCCAGGACAGGTCTGAGCTTTATGAGAAAGAGAAAGAAAACTTCACTGCAAACATCTTATTGGTACTCCTTCACACAGCGAAACCGGCCGTGAATAGTGATTGTCCTAGTGCTGTGGCTTTGCTGTGTTTTTCCTGCTCCTTTCAGCTGGTAAATTCTGCAAAGGTGGACTTTCCTAAGCTCGTACCTACCCCAGGAGGTTACATCCATACCGAACTGATACCCCGTAGGGCAAAACTTAAATCATGACTCTGCCAAAGTCTTCATGTGTGACTTTGCCCAAGTTATTCTGGGCAAGAGTGAAACATTGCTTAGCAGTAATAGCCCTGTTCCAAGGATGGCTTCTGTTTTATATCCAGTGACTTATCAAGCATGAGCTCTACTTGAGCTCATCACTTATTTTTCAATTGATTTACTTGTTTCAAGACTGCTTTTTCTTTTGTTTTGACTTACTGCTCTTCCATCCATTTCGCACACATAAAGGAGAGTAAGAGGACAGCTTTTCTTCCGCTGATCGCTCTTCACCGTTGGACTGAAGGACCTTTGAGACACAATGTACACTTTTTTCCAGCTCTTAACTATTAGTCCCACATTTTGCCTTGCACTGTAATACAAATAATAGTACTATTTTTATATGGCAAATAGAGTTTTACATGGGAGTATAGATCTTTTTAAATGTCATTCTAAAGAGACAGGTGCAGCCAGAAAAAAGCTAGAAGGAAGATATAAAAAGATACAATAGAAAATGAAGGAAAAGAGGGAATGATATGTATACATTCATTTGTCTGTAATCCATTTCTGTCTGGATCTTATTGATCTATGATGTTGATATCATAGTTCAGACTCTATCTGAATTTTAATCAAGCTCATTCATGTGTTTTTGTCACGTTCTTTGAGAGATGTTGATTGAATGTTAATTCAGTTTGATGTGGGAGACAGGGAAAGCAGAGCATTCGTAACAGTGAAAAGTTCAACCAAAATGCATTTACTTCCAAAAAAATGGACAAGCTTCAGCCTCACAGCTGCAGGAGTGCAAGTAGCTTTGATGGATGTTACAGCAGTGATTCTACTCTCAAGCTTTATTTGCAGCGAGATAACCCATTCCCTTGCCCACATACGAGAGACTAAAGAGTACACAGTAAGTCCATGTAGGAGATACGCCAATGCGCTTAGCACTAAGGATGCTTGGTCCCGCATGACCCAAGAGGTCTGCAAACTTGGGGAGTGGAAGGGAAATTGTAAAGTTTGGGTTAGAAATGTAGTAGCATGGCATGAGAGGAGCCCATCCAGCTGTGTAGAATGGGAGTTCTTGTCATTTCTTATTAAATGCATCCTACAAGTCAGTATGAATCATCAAACAGGAGTCTTTCTTTTATTCTGGTTCCAGACAGCTGGCATCAAAATTTACATTTTAAATGAAAGAAAATAATTGTGGGTTATCCCTTCTAATTAAATTTGAGTTTTAAATCTTTTTTTTTTTCTCTAATGGTATTGGCTTTATAATAAAGTATAATTGAAGCTTGTAAAATAAAGAGAAGATGAAGTGAATATAAACTTTGAAAAAGCCTGATGGTCTCCAAATAATTTTGCACAATAATTCAAAATAGTCAGATGTGCAGGTTTTATGCCCATTTACAGAAATTAAGTCTGCAATTCATGCACAGTCACAAGCGGGTTCCAAACATCTTACAAAGTCCAACATGATTGCCTCTTGGTCCTTTTCATTAGCTAGCAGCGGGTTGTTACAGCTAGGTTAGGAAAAAATGAAGGCCTTATTCTTCTTTTCAATCTATAATACTTTTTTCTACTGCATGTATGTGGTACTTAAGTCAGTTTAGCACAATTTTTAAATTTTATTATAATTGCAGTAGGTGAAAGCAGTCTGTCAGTACTAGCACAATCTGTGTACTTATTTTGTGAGGTGCTGAATTTCTTCAGGAGAGTCCTAAAAGGAAAAGACTAAAAATTGCTAAATCACCCAAGACTGCATGCAGACTGCATCTGCCCAGTCTCAATTCACAGCGCAGGGCTTTCCTTTTACCATTATCACCTGCTCTTTTGTATTGTACTTGTTGGCACAGTGAGCAGCACCATCTGCTTCTCAGAAAATGATGTGTCTAGACATCCTTGAGTACCATTCAAGAGGTCATCAGAAGCGGTGTGGATTTACCAGGTCCCTGTGTAGCTCCATTGTGGGAAAGAAGCAAAATAAGCCTTCCTGCTGTGGAATGAGTCGGTCAGGCTGCTTCCAAACTTGTCGGACCACTGCGGCAGCATGTCTTGTACAGGTTTGCTGGGAGCAAGCTGTCTGGTGTCCTGTGCAAGGAGCACACGGTGCCAAATGGTGCTGCTGGGCACGGCCAGTGCCTTCCTGAAGGACCACAACAGAACAGATCTTTGTAGCAGCTTAAGCAGCCTTTGGTATAGAGTTCATTTTTCTCCCTACCTATCTCAAACGGAAAAGGCTCTTGTTTAGCTAATTACAGAAGAACGGTAAGTCAGGAGATGCTCCTAATTTAAGGCAGCATCATTAACTGGGTATGAAGAAAAAGGTACTGAATCTCCTTTACTCAAAGGAGTATGGACATTTCCTTTTAAGGTAAAAGGTGATATAATTAGATACAACATGATATGGAGGCTTTCATTTGTAAAGTAATAGAAGCTCTATTCAATGTAATTGATCAGTAGATTTGATGAGGTTTGGCAATCTCTTTTTGGAAATGCTTTGCTACTTTTTAATGTGAAATCTGTAGAGACTTGGTATTCTTTTTAATCTCTCTTTGGCAATAATATTGCCATCTTTCCATTTGTACTTAGCCTTTATTGCTGAACCCGCACGTGTCCTCCAGATGCTCTCCTGTGAATCCAAAATAAGTTAGGGACATGATCCAAGGCCCTGGAAAGTCAGAAAGGTTGTTTTTTTTTCCTAGCTAGTAGGCTTTGGAGTAAGGCTCTGGCGGGTAATTTAGTCAGATGCTTGTTGAGAGGTGCTTCATACCCTGAACCCATTACACTATTGCACGGTTGCCTGTCCTCAGGCTGCCTATTAATTTTTAGAAAGAGTTTAAGTTATTGGTTATTGGCCTATAAAGCTCTTAGAGGTTTGGGAGCTGTCTGAGACTCCCTCTAAGTGAAGCTGCTGGACTGGTGATCGGCGATGAGGCGTGAGAATGAGTGGCGTTTTCCAGGCGAGATGCTCAAGATTGAAATTCCCTATAGAGAGTCCACATGTCAGGACTCCAGCTGGGCCAAAATAGCCTGATCTTTTTGAATGTGTCAAACAGTGCAAGAGGACTTTATACTTAATTAGGGTTTTAGAAAGGATGATGGTTGAGAAGTGTTTATTATAGAGTGGTAGGGAGCTTAGCTGATTCAGAGTGTATTTCCAGTTCATTATGTTTGAATCCAGTACATGCTGAACTGGTCTTAATAGTGGTGTAATGTTTTGATTCATCCTACGTTTAAGTGGACATGCACATGAGGTTGACAGACACCTCTTAATAAATGTAGATCTCTCTGGTGCGTGTGTTTGGGTAGGCAGGGATTTTCTTCTAATGGTTTCTCACAGAAAGAATCATAAATTTCCCTTCTTGATCAAGGTACGAAAATCTCTGCATTGATTCCCTTGATAAATGTAAGCTGATTTCCTAGCAATTCACAGTCATGATCATTTCTAGTGTATTGCCATGCCTATACGTTTAAGTTGTGATCCTGTATAATAAAATATAGTTTGAATCTCAGTATTCCTGCCAAATCTAGTTAAGCATATGGATGATTTGCTGACACATTTCAACAGCAGGCTCTGAGGAATGTGTCCCTGTAAATCTTCCTCTGTTGTTTGTTTGGCCAGTGATGCTGTTTGTAAATTGGATGCTACTTTGTGCTATCTTGTGATGGCTCTTCAAACCATGATACGTTTGCTTAGACTTCAGCTGAAGGAAACAAGCAGCCTGGGGAGTATTTTGTAAGGCAAGATGTATCTTTTCAATATTAAAGTCACAAATCTGTAAGGAGTGCAAATATTCTGTCGCTAGGATGCCAGTTCCCTTTTATGACTCCCTCAGTAATTACTGAGTAATATTTATTACAGAGCAGTGTACTGGGGAATAAGTGGGTTTTTTGTAGATGGGGACCAAAGCGAAGCTAAGGTGTTTGATAACAGTGAGATCTTCGTAGAGAGTTCGTGAGTGTTCCTGATGTAGGACAAATTAAGCAGAGATAGATTTTAAAAGCCATCTTGTGGAAAAAATGCGTAGTTGAAAGTGTTTGCAACTGATGCTAATTTGAGATGCGGAGCACAACTTGTTCGCCCTTGCAAAATTGGCTTCTGCTTCCCCGCTGCTCTGGCATGAGGAAATCGCATTAAATGGGCTGAGTTTCCATCGAACTGCTTTGACCTGATAGGACAGTTGATGTTGAAAACATGTACTTAGGCTATAAACTCTTCAGAGTTTGCATACGATGCCTTTGCGTAGGTTGATCCTAGCACAGTGGGTCTCTTATCTCTGACTCAAGCTTCTAGGCACCAACACAACCAACAATAATACCTTCTATTTTACGGGTATAGGAAATTTTTAAGTCAGAAGAGACCATCAGGTTATCCAGTAAATGCACTGGGCTGTTATTGTTCTCCAGAGGCCCACATAGACAAGGATGGTAGTGCTGGATTGGGGATGGAAGAATCAAACTCAGGTCACACCAGTACAGGCCTAGGTGCAATAAACACCTTTTCCGAGGGATTAAAATCCCTTCTGTGTAGTTATGTTTGCCCATTGCCGCTGACCTTGCCTGGGATTTCTAGGTCTTACAATAATATTGCTGTTATTAAAACTGGCTACAGTCTTTAGAAATATTGTGCTGTGAAAGTAGGCAAAAGCTAACTGTATCTACCCGTCATTCATAAAAGGAAACTGTACAATGAAAATGCAGAATGTACATATGTGCATATTCATTCTATATATAAATTCATATAGTTTATATATATGTATTTTATGTTTTTATGCTACACATGTATGTGTGTGTATATATATATACACACGTGCCTGTGCATGCTATTTTTTTTTTCCTTTTCTGAAATTCCAGCAAGGTGAATGTTAAAAGGGTTTTTTAAATGAAGTTAAGACCTTGGGCAAAACCAATAAAAGCAGTTTAATCGAAAAAGAAATTACTAGACTCTTATGCCTAAATGTAGAATATCACAATTCTTCATTTTTGCTATTGCATGGCATAAATTTGGAGCAACAGCCGAAAATTTCAGCCTTTGCTCAGAACTTCCTGACAAATCTCAAGCCATTAATACATTTTTCACTGTTTAATTATATTTAATGTTTTAGGACTGACTAAATTAAATGGATATAGTAAGCTTTTAAAATTCATTGATGCTATCTCATTTTAGTAAATGCAGGGATGGAATAATGCCCTAAGCCTCAGCCTACGTACTAGTACTTCACTTTGCATATCCATGTCCATAAAGACAGCACTTTCATTCCCCTCCTTCTATAATACATTAATATTTTATGGAGCAGAACAACACAGAGTCAATAGACAATTTCATATTATGATCATAGTGACATAAAGCCCAGTACTTGGCATGCTTTTCATCTCCAAAACCTCAAAAGCCTCCTGCCTGCGTATGATTCAGGTTAGATCTTGCTGCTGCATCCTTATTGTCTCCAGACCTTCGGCTGTCTCGCTGAGTGACTTTCTGCAGGGAAGTGGTGGAAGCATGTCTGGCCACCTACAAACCAACCTGCGTGCTCAGGTATGCATGGTCCCCTGTGCTCTGGCAGATATATTGCAGCTGGGCTTGAAGGTCTATGCCAACAGCCACCAGCAGTGCTTTGTGTAGTGGAATGGCTCCTAAATGAAAGGGAAGAAGTTGCTTCTCTGGGCTACTAATATCAACATGATGTGAAATGCATTGGGCTACGTGGCTGCGTTTACAAACATAATTAACAATGCTTAATTAAGGACACTTAAGGAGAGGAGGAATTACTCTGAGGTGTGGAGTGCCAGGTAGTTTGCAGAATGAAGTTGAGAATTTGGACCAACGGGGCTGGAAATGAATCGGGCTCTGCAACGTGCTATATAGCTGGTACAGGTGTCTGGTGACCTGACAAGCCAGTCATTTCCTCTCCTCCTCAGATGCCTCCGAGGAGTCCGCAAGGTGCAGTGGTGAGAGAAGTAGATTCTTCCCTTTCCCAGCTTGAAAGGAAAAGCATGTTGAAGCAGAGGACTGATGCAGTGCCACGGCCCTGCTTAACCTCCAGTTAATGCCTGTTTGAGAAATCGAGCAGGGCACAGGCTGCCTGCTAGTTCTTTTCACCCGGATGAAATTTCAGCCAATGTGTTTAACTTCAATTCCTATTTATCTAATCGATGATATGTAAGAACATAAGAGCTATACTTGGGTCAGAGCACGGGTTTCAGCATTTCAGGTATGCAACCTTTGACAGAGACTAGTGGCAGACACTTTGGAAAGAAATATAGGATTCGGGTAAGCAGGGAGAGAGCACCGCATGGTTTACATCCTCACAGCTTTCTTCCATGGCTCAATGTTCTGTTCAGATGAATTCAGATACTTCACTAACATATTTTTAGCTAGTGAACACGAAAATGGCATGGAGAAATGAAAGGTGTTTGCTGTGCTCAGAGAAGGGTGCTTACTGCAGGCTGCGTTAGAGAGCTCATCCTGGCTTTCCGCCTAAAGCACATGGCTCAGTAAGCTGTCACAAAGACAGCAGCCCTTTTATTTTGCAAAACAATCCACAGTTGTTGGTTTTTTGATACTTGTTTTGCTTTGGTGTTTTCCTCCAATATTTCTGCTCTGCCACTGTTGGAGGCTTCTTTTCTGCAGGGCTGCAGCATGTCTTAACATTTTGGCCTTGGTTGTGGCATGTGTGCACTGTGATTGATTGTGTTCATTAGGAAGGTTGACTGTTGTTTCTTTCGCTAGCAATAGATACGTTAGCAAACAAGATAAGTGAAGACCAGCAGGCTTGCTATAGTAATTACTGTAGGTTCAGATAAAGCATGTAGCATTGGAGCCTCACCGTAATGAATCCTTGTTGATATGAAACAGGAAATTAATTATATATCAGATGTTGAAATCTTTCCACAGCCAAGTGGGAAGAATTGCAAAAGAAAACACCTAGTTCTTTAGGGCGGTATGTGTAGCACTTCAAATAATGAGAGCATAGTTAGTGCATGGCACCAGCTTTTAGCTGAAGCATTTTTTGTGTGGATCCAGGGACATCAAAGTGTCTCACAAAATTGGATAAATTTTGATGAAATCTTCTTATTGGAAAACACAGCAGCAGCAAAATTTATTTCACTCCAGCACAAAATCTTTGGATGGTGTTTCTTACACCTTCCCATTTTGAAATGTCTTCCTTTTACTTAAAATGCAGTTAAATCCTTGAAATTAAGACAAAATGTTTTCCAGACACCTTTAATGTTCTTCACTATCCCTCCCATGCTCTATGTTTCATTTTTTTTTTTCCCTTAGCCTGGCTCAGCATCCCTCATGCCTGTTTCTTCATCTCAAGCTGTTTCTTTCCACTGGCTCCCTTGTCCTTTCCTGCTGGACTGGAAAGAGCAATTGCAGAGGAAGTGCCGCTGATCCCAGCACGCGTAGAAAATGTCTTTGCCAAACTAACAGCTTTGGACTCAGCTGTGCTAACCGAGCACTCTTGCGGTCTTACGTCAGCCAAATGGGAACAAGGAGTCTGTTCTGTATTTAAAAAAAACAGCAAAGGGCACATCCCCACCAAGAGAGTGATCCCTTGTATCAGTTGCAAAGCCCTTTTCTCAAGCATGAAGACTACTTTTTTTTAAATTTTTTTTTTCCAGTATGCCCAAAATTTTGATATTACCCCATTCCTGGAAACAAATAAGCCATTTCATGGAAACTCCAGATATTTAAATCTTGACCTCAGAACTTGTTCTCCTCAGTAGAGGTGCACTTTGTTACAGATATGATTTTGGTAGACTCTGGTTTTATAGACAAAGGACTAAAGAAAGGAGGGACATGCAGGCAGAATCAAAATTACCCTGATACTGAGGTTTCTTAAGCAGGGGAATACCTGTGGAAATACAAAGCTGAATATGGCAGTTTAACCACAAGAAGAAAAAGCCAAGAAGACTTTGTGTCATGAACAGATTGGCTCTTCAAATCTAAGGTGAACCTCCCATTCTGCAACTTTTTCTCCCTTCAGTCTCTCATCTGTAATATCAAAAGCTCTAGGAAAGGATTAGGACATTTCCCAGGGGATATGAGGGAAGTGGGATCCCTTGTCCTACATTGTGAGGATCAGAGAACCTTTTAGATGTGATGAACTAACTTCTGGTGCAGTGAAAAACTCTTATAACAAAAGCAAATATTGTCCCCTCATAGCTTGTGGTTCTATATTGTTTCAAGCAGTCAGATTCCCAAAGACTTTTTATACCCCAAAGGAAACAAGCAGCAAGTTGTTACAAGGTATAATTTGAAGAAGTGTTAAACATTTGTCACGATTTAATTAAGTAACCGTTGTTCAGTATGTGCCAAACCTACCCCCTAGTCACTGTTTAACTAGTAGTGCAGGGGATGTTTATACCTACAGCAGGTGATGTAGCTGTCTGTTCCCGCACCATTTTAACAATTCCTAATGTACTTGATACTTGTAATGGCACTGATGCTTTAAAAAGCTGTTCTGGAAACTATGCAACAAGAATTTGCAGTTCTTCATGTTATGTGTGCCACGGGAAGTTTTTAAACCCAGCAGGTAGAAGAGAAAGTACCTTAAAATAAGTTATTTTAACACCGAAGAGGCTCTTGGAAGCTATTTGTGATCATTATCCAGCTATCTTATCTCAAGCATCAATTTCTGCAGTGGGGTGCAAAGAACAGATGAACAAGATGAATCTTAGTTACCTTCAAAGGGTGGGGAAAGTTTCACAAAGAGGATTAAATATAAGACAAATGAGAGAGCCCACTGAGAAGAGATTTACAAGCATTCCGTACCCACACCAGAGGTGATAGGTGAAGCGCTAGAAGTTATTTTGCCTTAACTGAGACTCCCTGATGCCACTGCAGACTCATTTAGATCACTCACCCTCTCACACTCCTCATGTAGGAGTGATTCTGAGGGACTGTAGATTGGTACAATGGGTGTACGGAAAAGCCAGAATGAAACATATATTAGAGGTACGTTATAATTTTAAAGACAATCAACTTTAATACAGTCACACCTTATTCATGGCATTACTTGCTGCCATCCTAACTTCTGAGCCTCAGGCATGTGAGTGACATCAGCTTTGTCATAAAAGTGTTGCAGAAGTATTGTGGCATGAGCCTGTAAGTTAAAATGAATGAGTCTTAATGAGCCCAGAGTGATCGCTTATACCTACAAATATGTGGAGTAAGAGCGTATAAATCAGAGTTGTCGTTCTGGATTTTCTTGAGTTACAAATCAAATCAATATGGCCTGAAACAGAGGTAAGAGCTAGGCTGTGGTGCAGACGGAGCAGGAATATTTAAACAGTATCAACTGAAGGACAACCTCTGCAATAGTTTAGAAAAATCAGTAGCTATATTGTAACCTGGTCTTAAACTTGAAGTTGAGTGGGGCTATCATGCTCCTGTGGTTTGTTTGGAATCAGGCAGATGGAGGGGGGTGGGTAAAGTTTCAGTCACTATTTTTGTGGATCATTGTGACAAACTGAAGCTGCTGAGTATCTATATGTAGAGACTGTACTTGAATTACATGTTTTATACAGAGGAGAGTTTTCTCTCCTGTCATACTTTGTTTAGTTTTACTTAATATTTATCTAAACACCACTTTTTCAGAGCAAAATAATAGTCATATTAATATAAACCTAAAAATTGTTGACTGTTTTAACTTCAGCTCTAAGAATTTAAATAAATAAATTCACAGGGGAATTTTGTAAAAAGCTTGTATCCTTCCTGTGTTTAATGGTTTAACATGGGTAAAACATTTGTTATAGCTGCAAAGGAACTACTCTGGCACCTTCAGCAGCATAAAAGATTGACTCAGGAGAATAAGTTGCCCAGAAAAGCAATTACATAGCAAGTCACCCATCACTGTAAGTTTGTAAAGAGAATACGGTCGACCTCACTTTCACAGTGACACAGGTTTCTTAAGAGAGAGAGACAAGTAGTGTCCCAGCTACCCAAAGGTGGCCCATTGCACTGAAAATTCAGGACACAACTCAGTGGTGAATGAGGGCTGCTTTGAGGGTGGAAGCACCTGTAAAAAAGGTGTGTCTGGATGGAGAGCAACTCCTTCTGTGTGGGAAACCCCATGTGATAGTAAGTCAATGAAATGCCTTTAGTATTTACCTTGGGTGTCCAGCAGAAGCGCCGTGGTTGGAACAAGGAGGCTATATCTGGAAAGTCCCCATGCGTGCAGTGGCCTCCAAATTAAGAGGAAGACACACAAAAAACCTGAAGACTATCAGGATGACTGATGGACCAGAAAGGGCACAGCAATACCTCCATTGACTCTCTGTACCTCTGTCTTAAGATGTCTTTTCCTTTCTCTGATTTTCTGAAGTTTGCCTAACTCTGCATTTGAGCTCTGTAGGACTATACAACTGCAATTATCTTCAGCTCTGGCTTGAGGGAATGCAGCTCTGAAGAAATAGCTCTGTATTGCAAAAAGATGGTCTTAAACTGTAGCACATGGCATAATTTCTGCAGCAATTTCAAAATTATGTATCATCAAATACCATGTCACATCCCTCATAATGGTCATTAGCAATTATGTCACACTGAATCACAGCAAACAGTGAATTTTGTACTAATAGAGCAGAACAAAGTCTTTTCTGGTTTATGAGTCTTGTTCTTTCATCTCTACAACTGGACGTTGCAGTTTAGCGCTGGCAGGGAACCTTGTTTCTCTGTAGCTGTGTGATTGCTTTTAGTTTTAAGACAACATCAATTCTAGAGAAAATTCTGCCACTATTAGGCATGTGGTAATTTATGCAGGACAAACATGTTTATCTATCGAGGCCAGCACTCCTCTGCCTTGTGTTCACAGTGCTTGTAAAATCAAGACAGCAAAAGCCCTGGTGTGTGGCCACATGTAACCGTTGACCAGTCTAGCACGGCTTTGCTGCTGCAGGAAAAACTGCTATACCATGAAGTAGAGGAAGAGGTGCCAAATCTCATAGGCTTGAGATTTTTCTAGAGCAATGATTATGTACTTGCATTGGCAAGAACTAGCCTGGCGAACAGATGCGTTTGTCGTATCAGCACTCCTTTATTGCCAACTCATGGAATACTTTTGCAGATGCCAAGAAAATAAATAAGAACTGTCTGTTGGAGTATGGAGGTAAAAGCCAGCAGACTGTCTCTTCTGTGCTACAGTGACATTATTAGGGAGGGAAGAATTGTGTTTGATGGAAATTCTGAGAATGGCTCAGAAATGGGAACAGGAAGGAGAGTGAAGCATCAGCACAGACTGGTCATTTCTTAGGAAAAGCATTACGTGACAGAAAGGACAATGAGCAGAACGAGCGGTAAGACAGACCAGAAAACCAGATTCCCACAGCCATGCTCATCGTATCATAACCATGGAGAAAAAATGAAGTTCTTGTCTGTGTTAAAGTCCCACCTGTCATTTGATTGATAAGGACACAAAAGGCAAATAGCAGCACAATCTAAATACCACCCCAGAGAGAGGGGAACATTTCATTTTATTTTTAAGTGTCCAGTGATCTCACCATATGTTGGCGTGAATTCTTCTTGTCTCAGTTTTGAAAGCTAGACTCGTAACTGGACCAAGTCAAAGTTTTAAGGTTTGTGGGTGCCTTTAATTGTACACTTTGTAAATACTGTCTGCCTGACAAGTTTGATCTGTTGAGTGATGAGGCTCTGATTTGTGTACATGCTCTGCCTACAGGCCAGGGCTCTAATGATGTTTAATTATCATATATAGGGAAAATAAATGCAAACTGTTCTAGTAACAGTTTGTTACCACCAAGCTCTAACTGGTTGACATCGGATATCAATCTGGCTGCATGGAGGTTTGTCATCTCATGAGTCAAACATCATTTAGGCTGTTAAGTGGGTGATCCATTAAACAACAGATGTTGTCCTGCAAGTCTGTTAAATCTCACAGAAAAGTGGTCAGTTGAGCTGGTCAGTGGTTTCTCTTGAGAATCTTGTAAGGTAAACCTAGTTGAAATCGGGATGAACCCTCTCTCCCTTTAATTTGTTTGGATTTTCTAAGAATTTTCTCTTATATTGAACTACTGTGAAGTTAGAAGTTTTGTAGAGCTAATGATATCTATGCTATTTTAAACAGGAGCAAGGACAGCTTTTAGCCACATTGTTTATTATGAACTTGGCTTCCTATTTGCTGAGATTTAACAGCACTTCTATATCCCATAGAGCATTCTCTTTGAAAACCCAGCATGCCAAAAAGGACTTCTAATTTTAGACCCTGCAAATTGGTATCATGCCCTCAAAACAGAAGTAATTGATTGACATGTATCTTTAATGTAATATAATACACATTATATTCTTCAAAGAGCTTCTTAGCCTACTTTCTGGCAACGTTGCTGCTGTGTTTTTCTATAGCTATTTTTCTTTCTTTGTGTAACTTCTAATGATCTCATGTAAAGCTGGTCATTTTACTTTACCTTGAATATAAATTATTTAAAAATGGTGATGATTCTGAATGAGAGTCATACTGAGCTCCATAATGTATCTTTTTTTCCATTAAACCCCAGTCTGCAGCTATTCTTTAGCATAGGCTGTGCTTCATGGAGGTAAAAGATAGATGTGAAATTTTGTCAAATGACTTTAAAAATGAAAAAATCCAATACATCGTTGGAATGACTCTAACATCTTTACAAATTCAAAACACTGTTGTGTTGTGACCTTTCTCATCTTGTTAACTTGTTTCTCCAAAGTGTTCTGACCTTAATATAATGTATTTGCTAAAATGTTTTCTCTAAATTGTCAAACTACTGCTGTACTCAATTCTGTCTTAATGGGTCTCTGCAACATCAGCCAGCACCCTTTTTAATACCATCATTACAGTGTGTTACTGCACAAGCATCTTCAGGTTTTTTAGTAAAACTCCGTCATTTGCTATTTTCTTTCAGCATTGTATCATTATTATATTGTTCCTTGTTAAGATCCTGTGCTACTTCTGAAAGAACTTTCTTTTTCTTCTCTTTATTTTTATGAAAGTGGCTCATAATTGTCACATTCCTCTTTCAGCAAACCATATCTGCACTCACATCTGCCTTTTTCCTTTTCTGAAATGGAAGAAGTTGTGCAATCGTTATATATTTTTCATTTCCAGATTCCTTCTAACTAAACATTAAATAAGTAAACAAAAATCAGAATCTGCCTTGAGATTAATTCTGGTTTTGCTTAGTTTTGCTTGTGTCGGTTTTACTGCAGTGTCATTCAGTTGATGTTGGCAGAGTTATTTCTGATTCATACGAGTGTAAATTCATAATCAGAACCACACTTTGAGGCCTCAATCCAGCTAAGCATTTAATTCCCTTATCCTCCATAACAAGTTTATGCAAATAGTGTCTTGGTTGGCTGGTTGTTTCTGTTAATGAATATGATGCAGGTCCTGTGTGTTAGCAGGCAGCCGTTTGTTGTAGGGTAGCTTCAAAACGCATCGTTAGGGGATCTGGGGTGAAACAGTGATCTAGAAAAGCTGCATTCAGCAGGAATAAACGCAACAGCCACAAACCATGGTACCTTGTTCGCTGTCATGAAGGCAATGAGTTTTGCCAAGACTGAGAAGAAAGAGGTGGAAAGACACTCACTTACTAAGCACGCGATTGCTGAGTAAGAGCGGGGGGACCATTGCCAGAGGGACAGCATGGGAGAAGATTCAGAAACGCAGCATGTGCCAGAGATGGAGTTGAGGGAAATTCTTGAAAGATTTTGGAGAAAAAGTGGAGTTAAAAAAATACTTTCTATACTTTATATTTACTATATATAGTCCTGTATTTAACCTTTGCTCAGTGTGGTGTTTACCTTTGGACAAAATAATTCAGGATTCGTGGGTTTGAGTAGTATTTGAGAGTCATTTTAATCAGAACCATCACAGGCGCTCAGGGAGAAGGTGGGGGTACAAAGCTGAGGGACTACCCAGTTCCAGCAGTTGGCAGAAGGACTGCAGACTGGTGCTAGTAGGGTGGCGTGGCTGTTCCAGACAATCGTACAGAAAGCTAAAACCATGGCCATGGCCAGACCATATGAGAAAGGCTGAAAGATCTCCAAGGAGTAGTTTGGCTTATAGTTTTGATGTGTGTGCTTACTTTTAATTAACTAATTATTTTTCTTATCTAATATCTGTTAAAGTTAGTGTGAATATTTGTACTTAAATTTGGCATTTGTTATAGGAGTCTGGGAGGCTGGGGCTTGAGTCTATCTGTGGCGTTCATCTCCAGCTCAGGGTCACCTCCCATTTCCCCCAGCTCTGTTAGTGTCATCTTTTCTTAGACTCTGCCTTCCTTCTCTGCTCAAAGCCTGATAGCAGAGGTGGACGTTGTCTCCCAACACCCACTGATTTCACAGAAAGCCTCACCAAGCCCAGAAGCGAGCTACCATGCCGTTCCAACAAGGCAGAAAATTACATTACAGTGCTTAGCCTGAATTTAGCCAATATTGAAGGCTGATTCCTTGAACAGCACATTAATCCACTGGTTGATGTAGTTACTGGTATAATTTTATTCTTAGTCAAGGCTTGTTTCTATTATTTGCTGACGTGATTCAGTGTTCTTTTAAATTCGCTGTGGGATGAGCTAAAAGAATATTATAAACACGCACCTTAAACTGATGCTGTAATTAAATTCTGGAACAACAGCCAGATCAACCATTCATACAAGGCACAGATGCTCTAGTTTCAAAGTGATTTTTGAGGATAACTATTTCCTTCTCTGCATCCTGAAGCAATGGCTAAAGAAAGGATTACAGCCATGAAGAGCATGCAGTTCTCTCTTAAAATGTTTAGACGTGGGTTGCACTATGTGGTTTATTTTTGTATAGAAGTCGCTTACATGTTTAAAAATTACTTTCCAACTCATAATAAGCTGCCCTAGGTGACCATGAACTAAATTATTCAGTGCAAAAATTAACAAATAAGGGAAGTCTTTGATGACATTGTTAGAAGATCAGTGTTTGTTACCAGTGAGCCCTCCCAAGCTCTGCACACTTCGGATAAAAACACAGGAATGGCTGCAGCCTGCTGGGAATGAGCATGGAAGGAACTGCGTTGCCACCGTCAAAACGCTTCTGTGGTTGACAGGTTCTGGAATCTAAAGAGAATGTCATATTTGGGGGGACTTTGTGGTATCTAGTTATTATTTAAATATTTGAATATGAAACTAAAGCCTGACAGTGAGCCACAAATTAGCAATTCTGGTCATTGTATCTTCCTTTCCTCTTCTGTATTGAGTTTTTGTATAAATTAGAAGAGCATTTGATTCAAGCTATGCTTATTATTCATCTGCTTCTCACAGGCTTCTCGTTTTAGTGATGTAGTCTTGGGCTTCAAGTTAAATGTGTAAAATAGCAGGGACCTGGTGCTGGGGTGTTTTATTTGAAAATCTAAGGCTTTTGAAATTCATTCCCAAATTAGTAGAACCTACTGAAATGCCACAAAGTTGTAGGCTATAGGGGTGTTTTCCCCCTCTTGAATTTGTTGCATTTCTTCCTGATGACCGAGTGCTGCGAAGGTGCTGGGAAGCCTTGGAGGAGGGAGGGGTGCTTTGGGGGGCAGCTTCTGAATCCAGCCGGGGACCGGGTCATCTGGTGCAGGCTCCACTCCTCGTGGGAGGCTGCTGAGCTGGGGTAACCTGGGTAAGCGGCTTCTGAGAAATAAAGATTCTGGAGGGATCTCTGGGGACTCAATGAATTTTAGAGTAAGGTTTGAAGATCCTCTAAAAATTTTTCACATTGGTCCATACTCTATCAGAAGGGAAACTTAAGCTTGCCAGAAAAGTGAAGTTCAAATCAGACTGGACCTAAGGCACTGCTTGAGATGGGAACCCGAGGCAGGAGCTCACTATCATGATCTTTCCCAGCTACTGCACTGAATTCCCTGGTTTTTTGTATGCAGGGAGTTCTGTTCCATGGACAGCTTTCCTTGGTCAGCATTTCTGTTGCTGCCACTGCGGGAGGTAGGCAAAGTGGGGACGAGGTAGAAGGAGCCGTAACCGTACCGGTGGTAGATGCACTGAGTGATGTCATTATTTACAGTAATGATGTAAATCTCATGCCAGAACTAAGAAAAGATTTTCAAACTCTATTTACATTTAAATACATGGAAATATATATTTACCATACATTTATGCTACCGGGACCAAAGCCAAACACCGTATTCATTTCCTTGGTTCTTCAAATCCTCTGATCTGCTTTTTGTCAAAGTGTGTTATTAAATGATGTTCGTATTCACGTGTTATCTGACTCTCTGACTAGCTACAACAGGAGCTTTAACAATGTTGGCAGCATGAAGCTAAGACTAAAACTAATACCATATCACATGAATATGTATAAAGATATTAAATTCAGTTCTGGTAGGGATTTTTTTTGTGCTTTGTTGAAGACTGCAGTGTTGTGGAATAAAGATTTTCTTGCAGCAACTTTTCAATTTATATTTAATTGACTTTCTGTAAAATCATCTGCATTTTCATATGATTTTTTCCCCTATAAAGCAATATGCACATTTTCTGCATTTTTCTAATAATACAATAAACTGTGTGTAAAATGAACAAATATAAAAATGAGACAGGAGCATCTATTTTTAGAAGTGAGCTACTTCCAATTTGCTTATTCATTTTGGTTTTTTTCTAGCAGGTCTGATTCTCCAAGTCAGTTTGTTTAAAAATTGGCGGAGGCTAGAAATAGGTGACAGTATGAGAATAATTGTTTCCTACTTATTTGTTAAATAACAGGCTAATGAAATATAATATGAAAAGTTTAATAATAAGGAATTTATTCCTGCTTGGGCCAATCAGTCTGCAACAGGAATAGCAGCTAAATTTCTGTTCAAAAGGGATAAAGCTGAAGTAATTTCAGTACCAAAGATGTAACACGTGTGTTACATGCCCGAGTCATCCAACCACATGCACTGAGCAGCACGTGTGCTTAGGAGTCTGGCCAGACTAATACAACTTCCCCACCCAATATATTCATCACCTCTGCATCAATTTAGTCCTAAAAGATCCTTTTCTCTCTTGAAGGCTTGTAAATAAACAGAAGTCTCTTTGGTTTCTTTATGCAGGAAAGCTTTAGTTTGAGCTCAGAGCATCAGCAATGAAGAAAATTTGGCTGGAATAACAATAGATATCTCTCTTGAATTCATGAAACCTTCCCTTAATGAAATTTGTTCCAGCGTCCTGAAAGTCACAGGCTGGAGTTGCTTACTGGTAGAAAAGGCTGCTGCCCTTAGGAAGTTTTTATTTTCATAATCTGTTGCGGTGAGCTTTAAGGTGTTTGTTTCTGCACTTATGCTGGAAGCAGGATAGTTAGAAAGCACGACAGTGAGCCGGTGAGATCCTTAAAGCGTTCCTGCTCCTGGCCAGCCCCGCAGAACTTCGTCTTCCTGAGCAGCATCTGAGCACAGCAAAAATTAGAGGCAGCATTTTGAAGAAAAGCAATAGCTCATTCCTGTTTAGGAGAAAACAGTTCCTTTCTGTAGTCCTGTAGGAGGTACCACTGCAGAGCAGCAAAAGTGAACCTCAGCAACTTTTTTTTTTTAAATAAAGTATCTACAACAAAGCTACTTTTCTGCCAGGAGCTTCCCTATGCTCCCTTATAAGTGCTTTCTGTTCCATAAGGCACATGCCCATTCCCTCTCACGCTGCCCTCCTTTGACCTTCTCCCAGCACAAACACAGACCATCCAGTATCTTATTCAGATGGTGAGTAAAAATATGAATATTGCATTGGGTGCCTATAAAATGAGTAAGTAATAAAAGAATCTGTGTACGCATGCAGAGAGCTCATCTGGCATTTACCAGGGAGTGTTCCAGAGGTGCTGCAGATCCTTCATCAGCATCTGTAATAGGAAGAAGGGGGAAAGGCAGCAGGCAGGGATAGGGGTGAAGACTGGAAACAGGCTTCCGTTGCAATGGGCAGTACAGGGCAGCGGTTCAGTGAGACGGAACTCCAGGCTGAAATAAAAACCTCAGTGATATTAAAAAAAAAACGTTTTCCTACTGTGCAGGAATTTTTTTCGATATAATCTCTGAACATCTTCATGTTGGCTGTGGACAATATCTCTTACTGAGATGTTAATCAAAAGAGTTTTCACTAAAACTGAGCATTCTGAAATGTTGACTTTTGTTGTGTATTCTGCTTTCCTAACTAACCAAAGAGAAAATGGAGGAAGCATGTCACCCTGCAGGGTCATATATATATATATA
>VZTQ01000115.1:0-37856 GCA_013400755.1 Pelecanoides urinatrix | reverse complement strand
GGCGGCGGGCGCGGTGGCGGCGGAGCCTCCCGCAGCGTGAGGAGATTTAAATACTCCTAAAGCTGAGATGGGTTCTCTGAGTGACGCGTTGGCGAGGCACCGCCGTTGGGACGTTCCTTCGCGACGCAAGGAACTCGCTTTGTGGGCGCTCAGGGGTGCGCCGCGGGAGCGGTACGTCGGAAGGGCGAAGCCTGAGGTGAAACCGCCCGAGCGGGGCCTGGAGGGCACGGCCTGGCGGGGAAACAGCGCTCCGGCCCGTGGGGGGGGGACACCGGGACGCGAGGGCTGAAGGAAGGCGAGGACAAAAGGAGCAGCGGCAGCTCTGACGGGGACAAGTACACCTGAGCCCACTGAATGAAAGCTTGGCCTCTGTGGTGTCTGAGGTGCAAGCTCCAATTAAGCCTTTCCCACAGCTGGGGCGTACTTGGCTCCTCTCCTCCATGCATGCCTGAGATCCACATGTTTTTATGAGGTGTGTAGGAACTGCCTCCCAGACATCCGTTTGTCCAGGCCGGTGGAAATTGTTTCATGGGCTGAGAAATGGCTGAACTCCTCTCACTTCACAAGGTCTTCACTGTCCAGCTCACTTAATGTTTAAGAGACCTGTTCTGCGTGGCAGCCGTTTATCGAGGCAGTGCTGCGGCATTTGTCTCCATTAAGGGCACAGAATATTTCTGCCATTGCCTGCCAATATCCAGAGCACGAGGGAGAAGAGACTAATGAGGAAACAGGCCAACATACGGGAAAGGATTCAGCCCAAACCCCGGTCATTGATCAGGGATGGGAATGCAATTGCTGACAAGGCATTTTTCTGGAATTCTCTCGTTCACTCAACACCAAATCCAATTTGCAGAAATAAATAGTTTAGGAATAAATTCCAGAATGAGTATATAGAATAATGGAGAGTTCAAGACTTACAGTATCGATGTGCTTTCCACTCAGAGCATTGTTTGTGCTGTAGCAGAGCCAGACTGTTGCTGTCAGACAATAAGATTTGGATTTAATAAGGGTTAAGAAACTGTTACATCTGAAAGTACGTATCAGAGGCATTTACTAGAGAGAAAAGGATGTTTCCTGAAAAATAGATCGTATCTGAAAAGTATGTTAGTCCTACATGAATGTTTCAGATACTTAATTCTTGTGATATTTTCTACTTCACTTACTTTCACAATCACAGGGGAGGAAACCTGCAAAAAAATTGTGGAAAGGAGTGCAATTACTGATTCTGGAATATGAAAAGACCTTCCTCAAAATACTTTGGGATATTTAAGGTTCTCTGGCCATATTTTAAAATAAATTATATGTTTTAGGTTCTTAAATGCCTTTAATAATCTAGCAGTTGATTCTGCATAAAACAAAACATGAGCTTACATTTTTTTCCATATATGGTTGTTTTATTCAGATAAATTTAAGATATATTTTTATCTAACTTATAGAAACTTTTGAGTATATAACTTCTTACTGTCTGGAAGGATTTTTACTCCATATAGTATGTAAGTTTATCTATTTTTCTTCCATAGGGTAGAAAATACCAAAGACATCAGAAGTTCAGTGTCTTAATATAATGGGGAGATGGATTTGTTACATTCTTGAAAAGAATTATCCACAGAATAGGAAGACAATGACAAAAAGAAAAAACGTGCTTTACTGTCTTCAAAACTGACCGAAATGAAAACTTTTCCCACTTACTCTGCACTAGCCATAGCACAGACTATGATTTGCTCTGTTGTACCAGAATATTATGGAGCTGACACATGCTGTATTAATTTATATTTTCCCTGTAGAAAGAATAAACATAAGTTTTATGACTCCCCTGTGTACTAAACCAGCACTGATCTTAGTCTTAAATACTGCAGCATAAGCTTATATGCGCTATCCACACAGGGAGAAATATATGCGGATATGAACATATGATTTATTTTCAGATAAGCTAACAGACATATTTAGGCTATTTACTTTTATACGTTACCTACTGAAAAAAATATATATGCTTTTTTCCTGTTGTTTGGATATTTGGCTTCAATCACTGAAATATTATTAGTTGTTGTATGCTCAATTGCACTCAGATGGCATAACAAACATTGATTTCTGCTTGTACAGATAACATCAGCTGGTTTATCTTTCAGTATATTTTTTTTCTTTTCTGCCAGTAGCATCCAAGGAATTCATTCTCACGAGCTGTGTTTGGCCTGCAAGCTAAGAAGCAGGAGGTGAGGTGGAAGACACTACCACAGGTACGCTGTTTAAAAGAATGTCCTTTTGCATTTATGTCTGCATGCACTGGAGTGAAAGAGCGATTTCAGTTCTGCCCTGAAGAGGTGGATCAGACTTGTTGCATAGGGACATAAGCTCTGCTCAGTTATTTCAGTCTGACTCTAGCTTGATCTAGCATTCCTCTTCACAATATGAATGTATTCAGGCAACTTGTACATGATGGAAGAGTTAAATCATCATCATCATCATCATCATCATCATCCATTTATTGCAGAAATATGAAATCTAACCATCCGTAGCTCAGCACACATAACTTAAGATTGTTTTTCAGGTGCTAAATTCATCCTTTCAACTTCCATAATGGTACAAAACCATGATCTTCTGTGGCCGGAATTTCTGCAGGCTGCTTAAGTTCTATATGAAGCTATCTTTTTTGCATTGATGAGCTACTTATTTCTTGATGTGATTTATATATGAGGCAGCAGGAAAAGAAGAGTACACATTCCTCACCTGAGGTGCTTCACTCCTGTATTGCTCAAATGCTTCTTGTCACCACGTAAAGGCACTTACACAAGAGCTCCAAGTACCCAGCACCACTGAGAAGCAGTCCCATGTTACACTTTTGTACAAACTGAGGATTCTTACTAGCTACAACAAAAAAAATCTTCACTTTTCCAATGTAAGGCAGGAAAGCACAGCTCCACTAAGTGGCAGCACTAGGCATCATTAGTGCCAGCTTTGTTGAATTATTTTTATATTTGAGATTTAATATAAACTGCCACTCATGTAGCAATAATATGTATGTCTCTTTTTTGCCCAGTGTTTGATTTCATCATTTCCAGGACAGATGAATAAACTTGTGCTCAGAGAATCTAAGAGTAACCTTTCCAAATACTTTCACAGGTTCATATTTTGCAGAAATTTGCATTTGAATATGAGTTTTAGATATATTACAATAACATTAATATGAGTTGGAAAACACGTCATATGGGTCCCCATGCATTCTTTTGGGTGCTCCTCAGATCACTTTCACAGCTTCTCTGCAGTGCCAAGGCGGTCCCAAAGACCGATTCATCTTTCACAAATTAGGTAGACTACACTCTACAAAATCCAGGGTGCATCGCTACTTATTTTATGTCTGTGTCCAGAGCGCAAAGATAACCTGTTTTGGTTTGTACATTAGGAGGACTGAAATATGTAGCTGAAGCACAATTACGATGTTCAAAAGCTGTGTTGTGTGCTTTACATACCATAGTAGTAGGGGTTAAACGCTAAGGTCCCAGTTCTATTGATCAACACACGAATCGCTAAAGCTGTTGACTTACATGCCAAAAGCAGGGAAGTTTATATTCAATTGCCAAAGATGCCAAAGCTGTCACTAAACATATCCTCACATGTTGTAAGTATAATCTTTATATATAGTCATCTGTATTACTAATTTCAGTCATTCTTAAAAAAGTCACTGATAGGATTTAATACTAAGACATACCTAAGAGGTACTGAAGTCAAATCACAGCTTGTAACAAAGTTCCTAAGCAGATTCCAGTGCTGCCCCAGCTGCATTCCTGACAAGCTGTTATCTAAATACGATGACTCCATGTGGCACGCTGGTTAGGTACCTATACTGCTTTGTCTACAGACTGAAGCATATTAAGTGCTGAAAACAGAAAAATAGGAGCATGTGCAATTTATTTTTGTATGCTGTTTTGATTCTGGAAAACCAGCATTAGGAAATCACACCCAACAGTAGTTCTTCAACTGCTGTCTGTGGTCTGTTCTGAAACTGACTGAACAGATTTTCAGTGTCACACTGCAGAGTACTTACAGCATTTTTTTTTCTTATATCTGATTAATTTTGTAACCGGGAAAGAAAATAATCCAAACGTCTTTTATTTTCATACTGAAAAATTTAAAAGGTGAAGGTATGTCCCTAAAGTGTATTACTCTTCACAGAAGGAAAGGCAAGTGACTTTAGTATTACTATTGTTTATCATTGACACAGAAAACTTTCCCATGCAGCTCCACTATCTTCTTATACCATAGGAGTTAATTATATGAAATCCTACATGCCAGCAATTCAGGAAGAAACATCATTAGTTGCAGTCTTTGTGTTCTCCAGTGACTTCTGTTCTATTCAACCTCAAAGAACTGTAACAGCACTGTGGGGATGAGCTTCATTTACACTAGAGTTAAAACAATATAAATGTGCTTTACACCAAAGCCTAATATAAATAAGAATCAGGGCTTGTGTTTCAGACAGAATAATGTATCATTTTTTCCCTTCAAAACTTAATTCCAAGAGGGTAGGAACTAAACAAAGCCACACGCTCTTCATTTTGATAGATTAATGAAAGGTATTTTCAGGCAAAATTGATTTTGAAGGTTATCAGAATTAAATTAAAAAATAATAAAAGAGCGTGGCTTTGCAGCTCAAGGAGGATTTGTGATCAGAGAAGACACAGTGGATCCTTTGTGTCTTTGTTCTCCGTTGTTCTCCAGAAATGACAGCTATTGTCCAGTCTGGCCTCTTATACAAGAACGAACGTCAGGCCACAAGTGGATTTATTGTCCATTGTAGCAAAAAAACCATGACTTTGCTACCACAGGGTGGGAAGGGATTATTATTGATCTGTAATATCCTATAGGATTATGGAGTTTTGTTGGCATGCCAAGAAAGACATCTGATGTACGTATGGAGGCTTCAGGCGGACTGCCGCTATATTTTAACAGGAATTCAGTAACATATATCATAGAATGAATTCTGGTAAAAGGCATAGTTCCAGCCACATAAACGGATCACTGCTGCAGAAACTGATACCTCCTATGTACCCTGCTCATCAGCAGCTCATATCACTGATTTTTAGTAAATACTGTTTTTTCCTTCCTTTATACGTGAAAAAATTCAGAGACATGTAGCTTAGTATCACAAATACCCTCTCCCCCACTTCCTCCTCACACACATCCACTATCACAAAAACAAGTTTTGAATAAAGGCTGCGCTGTGAGACCCGGATTTCTTGAGCACGTGCACGGGTGGGCGCTACTCTTGCAACCACCACCATCCCTGCCACAGGAGAGCCAGCGCTGGCCTCAGGCTTGTGGACCTGTGCTCCTCCACATGTTGAAATGCAGTGCCGGCTGTAGAAGGTATCTTAAGAGTTGTCACAGTCACATAGTTTCACATTTGCTACTGATTTGTCTTGTGCAAGACATGCTTACCATTTCTGCTGGAGTGTCTTCCACAGGTTTATATTTTTCCTTATAAAAACTACTCCTCATATTTAAGCTTGCCCATCCTTCATGTTGTACCATGATCCCTCATGAGGTGCCATTCATGTAAGAAAACAGGTATGGTCAGCAAGGTGTCTGCTGACTGTGTATGTGAGGTGTGTTAATCTATCCTGGAATGTGCTAATGAAACATGCCTGAGATATTACAGTGACGAGCAGTAGAAAAATGGGTGTGACATACTGAGAATGCCAGAGCATCTTGCTGTTTATTTGTTGTCAACACTTAATGCGGACCCAGCATATGCTATTAAGAAATCATCTTTGCACTTGCATTTCATACCTGTAATGCAGTAATTATACCTAGAAGCGAGGTATGCATAAGTAGTATATACATCTCTTTTGTCCTGACATTTTCTATAGCGAGGAATAAGCTCGCATGCTTTCAAGGCAGGGCCGGTCTTAGGGTAGTCTAGGAAAGCGTGGGGGCTTTGGTTATGCACTATAGTGTGGAGAACCTCAAGTTTTAGACCTGTACCCTGAGAAATTGAACAAAAGCAGTGGAAAGGCCTGAATGCGACGGTCAGAAAGAATAAGACCCTGGAAAAGCAATTCCTTAAATCAGTGGACTTTCACAAGCGCCAGTTTCCACCCACTCTAGTAAAATACATCCTCTATGAAAGAAGTTATTTGTAACAGACAGTCCACACAATGCCATAACAAAGTGATTTTATTGACATTCCTCTATAGTGATATGGTTGAATAGAAAGCACAGCCTGAGTATCATGTGACATTTTTCTGTCAATATAAGCAAAATCAGTCCAATAATGAGGACCTTTCCTGCCATTGACTTTATGTAGTCTTTAACAAAAACCATAACAGACATTTCTGTTAGATAAATCGGAAGCTGCAGGGAATTTGGCTGATGGTACAATATTTACTATACCTAGTATCTACTATCTACAGGCATCTGTTTTTCTACTAGAACAAAGGAACTACATGACTCACTAGAGAGAAAGTAACAATCCAATCTTTTGGACCTTGTGGTAACTGGAAAACCTATCCCAGATTTAGTATATTGCAGTCATTTTGTTTCTTTTAATAACGAACACTGAGGTACAGCAAGAATAATAATAAAAAAGCACCGCGTTTGTTGTAGAAAGATCTGTTGGTCTGCATTTGACTGAAAGTGTTTAATCTTGACTGGGAAGCCCTATTAATATTGCTATGGAGACAGGGCAAATAATGATTATTTCAACAGAAATTAAACAAATCTCCAGTCAAATTCGTCCTTCTGGAATTCCATGGACTGTCACAGGATTAATAGCAAAGGATGAGTTTAAGTCATCCTCTGTGCGTGTGTATTTTAGCTTATTTCTCATTCCATTTTCATGTCCAAATTCAGTACCCTACTGATTTCAACTAGAGGTATATCAACTATTTGTTACAGTGAAACTAGAACAACAAAACACAAACCCAACAAACACCCCCCCGCCCCCACAGACTGTCTCTCAGACTAGGCTACAAACTCAAACCTTAGCTACAGTTCATTGAAAAGTTCATGGGCACTTGAGCAAACTGGGTGAAAAAACTCCTCTGTCTCAGATCTGTACAAAACTCATAATTTCTCCATTAGATGTTAGATGTAGTTTGGATCACTCACTTCTTGCCTTGTGATAGCCACGGATCTCCCTAGAACATAAAAGTCAAGTTCTGAATATGCACAGCCACGTGATTGAAACCGAACACTCATGTAACTGCAGACTGAAGTGACAGCATTGGTAAGGTTTAGACCTGATGAAATTAACAGTAAGGTACGGTTGTTTGTGCTGGATCAAATCCTGCATAGTTTATGTGGTTAAACAGTCAGTGAGACTACTTCAAGGTGGAAGACCTACTGATGATTTAAAATACCTATTTTCATTCATCAATCTTCAGCTTAACACTACTATGGCAACAGGATTTCATAAACAGAAATATCCCTTTCCCTCCCTCTACCATTAATACCATCACAACAGTTACTTTGAGAAAGATATGCGCACTCTGAAACCAAACGTACAAATTACCAATATTCATTGCTCCTATCGAAAACTGCAATGCACAAAAGCTGTCAGATTGCCTATTCCATTTCTCACTTGCATTTTAAAATCTGCTAATATTGATGTCATATCTTAATCTAGCCACCACCATGTTTAAAGGGAACTGAGGTGAAGGAGCTGAATAGATTATTTCACTGTAAATCTGCCCTATGGAATATCTTCTAGTCTCTCCTGTGGGAAAACAATGAAACCAGAAATTCTGTAATTAACAGTTAGTGTTGTACAAATGAAAATGCAGACCTGGGGAGAGCACAGATGATTATGAGAGTGAGTAACAGCACTTGAATCAAAAGGTGAACAAGGAAGGGTATATGCCTTGCATATGCATAACTACAACAACAAAGTCAATTAATCACATAATGGGCAGGTTAAATAACAGGGCACAGGAGATGGGTTCCTCCCTCTCTCCTGTTAGCACCATTCACTGCCTCACTTACTCTAGCATTGCGGTGCCACTTAGATGCATGGCTTCCCCTTCACTCCAGACTGGGACCGGATTCAGCCCATGGTATGATGCAATGAATGGAGAAATGCACTGTGAAGCGTCGATCCGGGTATCCTAGAGATGATGTCGGTGTTTGAAAACCTATTGGGGTAGGGCATTTGGGAAGAGAGAGGGATAGGACTGGAATGATAGAATGCAAGAAAAGCAGAGTATGGCATTTTCTTTCTCTTTGTTTTATGAAAATAGTCAACTGTCTTCCTCTATTCCTGGCTTTAAATCCAAAAAAACTTGCAAGGAAATCTGCACGACCTTGTTACTTTGATGTCATCACAGTCACCTAAGAAAGCAACTTTTTAAAAATACTAGGCTGTGCGCTTGAAAGACAGCTTGGACCAAGGAGTTTGATGGGAAGTAGCTGGCCATGCTGTATGTTTCCCAGAGCAGGAACACACAAGGTGCTTGAGATAGCATCTGCCAAACGTGTAACACCTGATCTAGCTTAGTGTGTGGCGAGTGCCAGAACATGTTGTGAAGAAGAATTTCAGGAAAAAGCCTTCCCTGTTTCAATCAGTGGGGTTTGATGCTGTCTCTGAAATACAAACATCTTTTGTTACAAAAAATAGTTTCACTTTTTCTTAATAAAATAGAGTTTTTTAAATACTTTAAAAAATTTAACTATACAGTATTGTAAGGATTGGATTTTTTTTTTTTTTTTTTTACTTTTTTACTATGTTAATGAGACAGCTCTTGATGCACTATTTTCCTTGGCCAAACATGGACCAACCAGTTGGATACTTCTCTTTCCTTCTGTTGTTAGAAGACTTCCAACATTTGACATAGTGCAGGTAACTTTGCAACATCACCAGGAATAAAATAGGAACCATACAGGAATCACTGGATTTTGAGGCCCAGTGGTGAAGAGGCAGAAATTACATACATTGGAAGATTTCGTTGTTCAGTCTCTCCTGGTGTGACTCGCTCCGATGTAATTCATGTGCACATTACAGACGTTCTCAGAAAAAAGTTAAGATTTCCGTCTCCATTGTGCAGTGGGGCTGGTCATGTGGAATAGATGCCTGAGCAGTCGTTTGTGGAAATACTAAGCATCATTTTCGGTGTCTGGTACAATGAAGCTGGCCTGTAGCTGCAGCCTCTGTATGCAACTGAGATATGAGTACTCGATAAGAATAACAACATGTACTATAAAATAGATTCTCAGTAAAAGCCATACAGTTAATTACTATAAAAGTGGCTGAAATGTCACAGAAATTGAATGAACGAGGCAATATAAATATCCCAAATATTTTATATATCATTAGCAAAAGCCACTACTTCTGCTTAGAAACATGTTTTTGGGTCCATCACCTTTCAAATACCTATTGACCTAAGAATCAAAGCAGGAAAATGATCTAAAACGCTCAGAATGCAGTTTTTCAAGTGTGATGAGTTTCTGTATAGCCACCATAAAAATACGTGGGAAAGCAGGGTCCAATCCTTTTCTCTGGAGAAGAAAACTTACGGGAATTAGATGTGTCAGACATTGAACTGATCTCCTGATTTTCCATTTTTCTGAAGCAAAACTACCAGTAACAAGCCCCCAAGGGGGTGTGGTATTTCATGTGAGCTGCTAGACACTATGATGTTACCTTCTCACTTACCTTCACTCACCCTTCACAAGTCTCTCATTTCGTATTTCTGCATCCTTTAACATATTTAGTGTCAGAAGTGAAGATACTTCGCATTTCCTTTTCCCAGTTAAGACAAACACTTTCAATCTGATCTTGGAAAACAAGGGCAGCGAAGATTAATAAATAGGAAACAATCAGAGCAGTGTGGTTGACTGTAACAGCCTCAGCAAAATCTATCCAAAGACAAGCCTACTGCTGTTTTCCTTTCATTCCCTGGCTTCAGAGTCGGAATGCAAACTACACCAAACTGAAGAGGGTTATGTCCGCAGTAACAAGAGCTAGATCTTTAGTTTAGTGGTACCTAACATGACTGGAGGGCCTTTGGGCTTACTCCAAGAGGAAGTACAACAAATTCTTAACCCAAAGAGACTTACAATCCCCTTCATTCCTGACAAGCACCCTCATTCACTGCAGCTTCTCATTTAATAGACCCTAGACTAAAACCTTCTGTCTACAACCGCTCTTGAAGTTATGGAGATTTGCACTGAACAAGAAAAGAAAAACGACAGAACTGAAAACCGCCCCCAGCAACCACAGATTAGCCCAGCCTGACAGAAAATAAATGGCTTCTGACACAGGGGATGGGATTGTCTAGACTTCTCATTTGGAAAGGAGCATTTTAAACATCAGAAAACAAAGATCTGGTAAACAGAACCCAAGGGTATTCATAAGAGTAGAACATTCTTCTTATTTCCCCTTTTCCTTGTCATATACAATACTAAGGTAAGGGAGCCTTGTCCTTTATGCTACGTAAGACAGCCTTCTTGAGTGTGCACAACCTTGTGCTTCTTGTGTGGTAAACATTACAATGGAGATGCCCCTCCCAATATCTCTGAAGTGCAAGTTCTCTCCAGTACTGGCAAGTAACAATCATAACAATCGTTGTTATGCTTTGCATTGCGTTACAGGTTGGTTTTTTAGTTTTTGAAGGTCTTATCTGCACCATGTATCTGGGCCAGTTCCAGCTGATGCAACTGATGTGGATCTTGAGTTCGTATACAAAAATTTCAGTTTTGCTCATAGGTGTCTCTCAGATGGACAATACATACAGGGAAAACAAGGATGGATGAAGATATATTTGACCAGCTCCTAGTACTGGATTCAACGGTTAAGGAGTAAGATGGGCTGTGAATTGACTTAGAAGATGTGGGCATATAAAAGCTTGGAATGCTTGATGAGGTTTTTTTATTTTTTAATCAACGTAGGTGGAAGTAAACATTTATTAACATTTGGTCAAGTGTAGTGTAACTTGCATTTGTATTTTCATTGTTATTAATGGAGGTATGTAGAGATATACAGAAACCTTGAGACAGTTGTTTTTCTATTGCATACAGACTAGCAGTCCATTGGAAACAGAGGATGAAAGCATGAAGGTTAGATCTTACAGGGCGGCAGTTCTTCATGCACAGCTTTTGTCAATCTTGATTTTTTTGTTTGTTTGTTTTGTTTTCAAAAATAAAACCATGGGAAACCAAGATCAAATGATGGTGGACAGGAAAGGTGACATCATCAGCCAGAAAAACACCAGAAGTGCCTGAACCCCCTCATTCAAGTCCAAAGGTGCTAGTTTCTTCAACAGCTGTCAGCAGCTTTTCATACAGCATAGAATATGAGGGGTAAGGTGGAAGATCCAAACGGTTGAAACATGTGTGTGCCCTGCAAAAGGAAAATATGCTACATGTTAAGTTTAATCTAAATAACCTGAGAAAATAAGAATTGAGAAAACAAGTTCCTCCTGAGACTCATGATATTCAAGTTCACTCAAGAAAAATAAAAAGAAATTCTAACTATTAAAGTAAAACTCTCAAATTCTGCCAAAATCTGAGGTACTGAAATGTATATGTGCATACATGTAAATACTTCAAATAGAAGACACAAGCTAAGTATCAACATAACATCATTCTCTGCTACCCCTGCATTAGATGTTGCAGGGGTCTTCATGGAGAAGAACGCTGGAGGTCACTGAGGAGCTGGGGTCTAGGCCTTGATAGAGAGAACTCCACTACTATAGTTTTGGTTGCTTTGAGTTTTTCCAAAAAAATGCAACTCAGCTGTACATCCAACATAAGCAGCTAGTAAGTTTTGCACCAGTGGACAAGCATAATGTGATGAACTATACTGACAGCATGCGTTTATAGTGAGGCAGGGCTGACTGGTGAAAGACCATTCAGGGATCTGCTAACTGAAGAAGGAAGGTTGCTGAAAATGTTCCTGTATGTCAGCTGTTGGCCATCTGCTGCAAGTCTGGCCTTTAAATGTTATTTATTTGTAGCAGCCAAGGCAAAAGCAAAATATTTTGTGTAGAGCAAGCTGCCAAGTTGATGACCCTCTCTTCCCCCAGTTCTATCATTGTATTTACCCCCAGCGGGCAGCATCTTCCAAAGAAGCTGTGGAACGGGTTCCATGCATGCCTCCACCTTGTTGCAGGTTTCCTGGTAGCAGCAATTAGACCCAGATGTCGACTGCACTTCACTGTGTGAGGTGCTATACAAATGTGGAGCGAAGAAACAGTCCCTGCCCCAAGAATTCATCCATTTCAACTGACTGAAAAAATGTAGAGCTCATTCAACAAATGGGGTGGCACATTTTCATTAAAATGGTTTCATTTTTTTCAGTCAGCTTGGAGTTTTACATGATGCTAGAAATATTTCTGTTTCCTCTTGCTCCCTCCGGTAAATGTGAATTGACAAAACCCTACAGAAGGAAATGTAGCCTCAATGGCTAACAACATCTAAGCTCTTGGCCCCTCGTATTTTTAGAAGCCGAGCAGTTGTTTTACTTCTAGCTTTTCTATCTCATACTTTAATTCAATGTTATTTCTTCAAAACTGAAGCAGAAGAGCTATCTTGAAGAAGCTATTTGAAACCGTGCTAGTCATCTCGTAGGCCACCCACAAAGTGAGAAAAACATGATACTGGTGTATGGGCTGGCCTGAGACTTGCAGATTCAGAGGGAGAGTTTTATCAAGCAGCAATGGTGAATCATTAAAAGCAATCAGGCAACTGAAATAGCCAGAGGCACGTAATCTTCACTGCATCACACAATTTCAATTAGGAGAGCTTTTACCATCCTTTTTTTCCTTCTGAATGAAGATTTGTTAGCTGGTCACTCTCAGAGAGAGTGCACAATAAAGACAGAATTTGCGGAAATGAGCTGGGAACACATGTGAGTTAGTGAAAAAGGAACACTAATAAAGCCATTATTTAATACATCTCTTGAAATTACACGTGGCAGCTCATGTGTATTATCCATGAGTAGCCCTGCACTGTTTATTGTTATCTCAGCAATCTTTGGCAGCGTAAGTTGTTTCTACAATCCGTTGCCAATACGTATCAACCACTGGAAGTTAATTAACTGAAGGATTCTTGTAGTCCATTCAGAACATGTTTATCATAGACAAGAGAGCACCATTCAGAGACTGCTGGTCTTGAGAAGCTCAGCTGCCTGGCTCCAGAACTGGAAGCAGCATAGTCATGGTGGCTAAGGTGTGGATTCTGCTAATATAACGTTGCTGAACCTGAAATAATATATCTGTATCGTACTTAACCGTGGCACATTTAACTGTGTGAGACCATAGCATCTCAGACATCACTGTCATGCATCCTATTGTGCGATGCAGATGTATCCGCAGCCACTGACTCTGTTGTTTACTTTCTTGCAGACATTCTTCTTGACTGATCATCATCCATCTCATTTCATACTGGGTATGAAGCAACCTTGCAATGCTGTTGACTTTTAGTCATTCTTGACCTAGCCAAACTCAGAAAAAAGATCCATTCCTTTTCCTATTATGAGGTTTACAGAAGTGGACTCTTTTGTAGAAGGTCTCAAGGCATTTACCGTGGGGAGAAACTAGTACAAAGAAAGGAAGAAAAAGATAACATGTCTAGAAACACTGAAGCATTTTGCCAAGCTCTCGTGTTCTCCAGTTCAACAACTTTATAGAAAAAAGATCCTTTCACTCAAAAAACCACCTTCAAATCAAAAATGAAAACTAATTTTCAGGAGTCCTATGCTGGTTAGGTTTACACTTCTACCTACTTAAGGTGCAAAACACAATATATTGCTAAGGGCAAAATCTGAGTTCAAATTCTGGTCTGTGAAACTAATGTGGATCTACTGCAACTCCAATGATGGCAGTGAAGCCCACTCAATCTTACAACAAGATAATTATGTGCAAAATTGTCTGGTATACATTCAGCAATGGGTCTAATTGGTTCTTTGCTGCAAAGGTCAGACATGGTGTCTACTTGTCTAACTGAACAACACATTCTGCCTCACCTGAAATAAGAGAGAGGGTTGATTGGGACTCCTTCTCATTCAGTGTTCCCTCTCTCCTCAGTATTGCTGTGCATAGTGCCTTTGCCTCTTGCAACTGAAAGCTGAAACCTTTATTTGCCAAACCGGACTAAAGACAAATTGCTCAGCCTCTAGTCTGTTATATCATATTGCCGTGTGATACTGCAGTACACAGGGAAATTAAGAGGCAGGGATATTTTCCATAACAGACACTGTTGCCTAACTCTGTGCCTTGTCCTCCAAAGGGGTAAGTTCCTCCCAAATGGTGTTGACCCCCTCCTACTGATCCCAGTGAGAGTGAGTAAGCATAATCCAGGGGACACTTGCTATATTGTAGTACCGGGCTTGCTGCACATATTGGGGTGAAAACATTACATCAGCAGTGCAAGTCATTGCAATAAGAAAAGTCGTTCTTCCCTTGATTAAGCCTCCTACCACATAAGCCTGCTGACATTTGAGAGGGTGTTCAGGGAGTGAGAGGTCTGGAATAAGAATTAGATTGGTAAGAGCTTTTATGGAAAAGATTCTGGCTTCTCTAGAAGAAAATGCAAGATAAAGTCGTGTAAACCAACTCTGACCCTCACATGCCCTCATCCTCCAGTAAGTAAAGCAGTAAACGGACCACTTAAAATTTCATTCTTCTTGGCAGTCTGTCTGTATTGCTCAAAGTAGTTTTGGTGGGTCTGAACCTTTAATCTTGCTCACTGTTCACAGTGCTGTGCTATTTCTTTTCTTTTAAGAATTCTCTCTAAAAATGGTAAGTATAAGCTTTTAAGATTTTTGCATTCTTCTCTTCTTTGTCACATCCTTTAATCCCTATAACGATGACACTCCAAAGGCAGTAAGTGTGCACAGAACCCCCTCCTATCTTATTTATAGCTTGAACCGATGAACTAAAATAAGACTTGCATTCTAACACAACCATTCCTATCAGGCAGAAACTGGGCATTTCTCCTTTTCAACTTGCTTCCTGTAGATGAACCCACAAACCCCTCTGATCAACTTCAGGACACCCAGGTATCAACTTTTGTTCCTTTTGTCTGTAAGAAGGAACATTTATATGCTGTCTGGGGACCACTGCTTAATAGATGAATGTAGATTTGTAGATGGTATTTCTGTTGTATGTGAGAAAAGAGGAAAGAGAAGAGGGATGGGAGATAAGGAATGATAAAAGACAGCAAAGCACACACACTCAGTCCACTGGGAAAAACAACAAGTTCTTTGTTGTCACACACAATCTTTTTTTAATTGCTATATGGGATTCTAGGGCGATTAAATACTTGATCATCTAATAGAGAGGGACAGAATTCTCTTACAAAAGATCAGATATTTACTAGCACTGGTAATCTTTATCATACATAAACCACAGACAGTATGGTGGTAATCACAAATATTACTCTGCTGAACGAAAATCTCTTTTGATGTAAAGGGTAGTTGCAGCTCAGCACTGATGGGGAAAATGACCTCATTGCGTCAAATGTGATTATTTGAATCACTGGGGTACATGCTGAGGACCTTACTTAATTGATACTCAAACAGAAATAACCTTGGAGCTGACAGGAGTTTTGGCCAGGTGAGGAGCGCAACCATAAGATGGGGCAGTGGCATGTGTAGGCACTGAACACTTTTGCAGGCTGAGGTTTTAAGAAGAGGGAACTGTTGTCTCCTATGGCTATAGTAGAAAACACTGTTAGTTCTTCGCACACGTTTGTTTTGGGCCAGGATGCGCCCACAATATCAGATGAAGCTATGTTATTCCCTCTAGAAAGCCAGTGTCTGTTCATTAATGTTTGGTGGGGAACAAACTGCTAAAACTGCTTCCATGTTAAATATCTGCATGATCCAGGAAAGGTGAAGAGAGGCTTCCTGCTTCAGAAGAGGCTATAGCTGGAAGAATTCTCCATCCATTCCTAGTCAGGCAACCAGTTACAAGAAGTAAAATATGTAACTCTCTCTATTTTGGGAGAAAGTTCTGCATATTAGATAGGGAGAGTAAAACTCAACCTTGATGAAAAAGTGGTTGAACCTATTCAGTGTTATTTCATACAACAAGTTACATCAGTTTGGAAGAAGCCATGCTGCAGATTTACACTGACAGATCTGTAAATCTGGCAGTCTCTTTGGAACCTGCTTTAGGGTCATCATCTAGAGATCTGGTATTAAAGCAGCTTCTCCAAGCTGTATAGTACTTTGACTTTCTAATGTGTGTGGACTCAAAGTAAATATAGATAGCAATAATGCGTCTGGTACACAGGCACACTCCAGAAATAAACCACTGGTGTAATGTAACTCTTATTTGTCTTACATGAACATATTACACCACCATTACCCTGTTCATGTAGAGGAACTGGTACTGATGAACAAGTGCTCATCAGATTCTCAACCTTCCTGACAAAGTCTTGCTTATCCTCAGTGCTTTCAAGAAGCACTCTGGGCATTCTGTATTAGTGGTTATTCTTCGAAAACTATTGCATTTTACAAATTTGCACCATGCCTCTTTTCTGGGAGTGTCACATTGCTGTCGCAAGTGCAAAAGCATGACTGGTTTAGGTATTATCACGTCTTTGCTCACTATAGGCAAATGGCAGTTGCACGCTCCATTGCCAAAGTGTAAGGACAAGATGTAAGGGAGTCACCTAACTGCCATCTGGAGCAGGAGTGACAGAATACAGAAAGAGTCCTGGGCTCTCCTGATAGAGCTAAAAGTTATCTCGATACTTTGTAAAGCAGCTGAAAATCCAAAGGGCAGACTAACCTATCCCCAGTGACCCACCATCTACCTGGTTGTCAGGAAAACCAAATGCATCAGCTCTATGCAAGCTTCCGTAACACCTCTCACAGCATCGCGTTTACTGGGTCAGGGCCTAAGAACTAAGGCCAGTAATTAAGAGGTGCAATCCACACCTAAGCGCATAAATGACTAAATCTGATGATTGCTAAGATATAAGAAAGCTGTTTTGTTTTTTTTTCCTAGGACTTTGAAAATGTGGAGCAAGGGTAACTCTCACTGTGAAATTGTAGGAATTGTTAGAAGGACAAGGGAATTTGTTGTGGTTTATTTTAAACAGCTAAAGTTAGTTACACTCATAACACAGGGGCCAAAAGGCCTACAGGATATGACATATGACTTTTTTTTAGCCTCTTAAGTCTAAGTAAATATGTAAGTAAATCTAAATAAACACAAGCAATCCATAATCAGGCATTTAAAAAAAGTTTAAAACAACATTTATTTAGTTGCTTAACTAAGGATTTAGGGAGCCTCCAGGTTTTGCCTGTGTGTTTTATGTATTTCTTAACACTCTGTATACTTGGCAGCACCCCGTAATTTTATAAAAATGCAGGTAATAATTCACGGTGATCAAGCTGTGTTTATTCCCCATGAGCAAGTGTTGTTTCTCTTTCCTCTGGCTAAACTGAATGCAGAGCTCTAAGACTTCTAAAAGGTGCTAACAACTTTCACCTGGAAAAGAGACCTCTTTCAGGGAGAGCAGCAAGTTAGGTCATCAGCAGACAAACATAAAGTCCTTAATGTGAATATCTCAGGGCTAACTGAATCCAGGTCATAAGTAATAGCTAGGTTCACAAAGAAAGTTAAGCAGAGCAGAAAGAGGCCAATTACTTTTTCAGAACTTGATGGGTCAGCCCAGGGCATTTTCAGTGCACACGCCAAGGTCCACCCTCCACTCTCGCCCCTTCCCATCCCATAAGGAGTGCAAAGAGAGCTCCGCAGAAATGCTGCACAAGTCTGTGACTGCCATTTGCTGCCTGTCTACAGGCAGGAATGCCCTTGGTCAGCCCTGAAACCCTTACACAGAAACAGACTATATATATGCTGCAAAAGGAGGATCAGGCCCACGCACAGCAAACTGCGGCTCTCAGGCTTTCTTTCCACATTGCTGGCTGAAGCTCAGAGAGCATGAGTCATCTCACTGACCTTACATGTTTTCTTCTGGTTTTAAATCTCAGTGCCTACATCTAGCTTTCATGTAGGCTCTAGTTCTCCATATAGTCTCTGTAGAGTCTTTATGGTCGATGGACATAAATCAGAAAGTGCCAGGTGCGATTCAACTGAGCTATTTTAAAAGTCTGTGTTCAGGTGAGACTAACTGTGCCTTAAAAACACTTCCCTTTTCCTGACTTCAGAGGGAGTCAGTGTAAGATGTCAGCTCAGAATGCCTGCTGATATAGAGCCCTGGTCCACCTCCTGTGTCTCCCCACTGCATAAGCATGGACTTGAGCAGGCTTGTACTAAGAGGGTGACAATATTTGGGCTTTCCCTCTCCAGAGGACCCTGGAGGTCTGCTCAAGTCCATGTCTTATAGTATGCTTCTGGGTAAACAACATGGATGGCAAGTAACTAGAAAGTACTGGACCTCTGACAATTGATTGTCTTTATATATCTGCAAGGTCTGCGAGAAGACTTTTTTTCTCTGTGCCATGAAAGTAGCCTCCTTTGGATTGCAGCTGAAAGCAAATGACAAGAGCAGGAAGAAAGCATCCTTTGGAGGGCAAATGTTATGTAAAAGGGTCACGTAGCAGAAGTATCTCAGAGGTGCCGAGGTGTGGGCCCATGAAAAATGTTCTGTAATCTCAATGGAGCAGAGCCTCAGGCAACTGTAAGGACATTCAAGAAAAGGTGACTCACTTCAGTGAGGAAGGATGAGTGCTGGCCATGCATGAAGTGCTGGAGCAGAACTCAAAGCTGAATGTATCACTGGCTGTGCCACGGCTCTCTTGGGTGGCCTTGGGCAAGTCAGTGCCCCAGTCCCTTTGTTCTGAAAAAGATGACCCCTCCTTTGGGAAGCACTGTGAAGTCTGTTGACTCTGTAGGGCATTATGGCTCATTTGCTCCTAGCTGACTGACTGAACTAGATGTAACAAATTGGGTATTATCACCACACGGTCCGAAGTTCCTTCACCAAGCTTCCTCGTGATGAAAAAGTGGAGCCATCAGAGCAAATGAAGGGATTATACACAGGTCTCTGGCCAAAAGTCAGAGACAGATTCTGGCTTTTATGGCTCTCTAAACTCACAAGAATTTCTCCTAGTATTTTGGAAGGGAACAGAATCAACTGACAGGCTCCTGCTGGTCTGGATCTGTTCCAGAATCAAAATAGGTTTGGACCTATGAAAATCCTTATCTTAACCATTTACCAAGACTCAAAGTGGCTTAAATTGAGCCTGCAAATCAAAAAGGCAGCGAAAGAAAACACTTTCTCTGAATGTAATTACAGAACAAACTGATAACTTTTTATTTGCTGTTTTAAGATGTCCTTACTGTATGCATTATCTTTCCCTGGCAGAGAGATGCAAAAAAGTACCAGGCTCACCTTTCTCACAGCACTTCTGGTTTTGTATCCTAGTTGAGACATACCTTGGGAGGGAAGTTATTTTCCCCCATTTCTCTATACAGAAGCGCCGTAGCCCATTGCTGCCTCGGAGAGCTGCAAAGCCCTCATATGGCACGCTTGATGTTCCAGTGACGAATTGCAACAACCGGAGCCTCTGCTCATTGTTAAATCTCTCCACTGCTGCCCAGAACCACCGTATTACTATGTGTCCATCATGGTAACCTAAACCAAGAAGTAAGAGAGAGAAATTAAAATCACCCCCTCTAAGTGGGAAGTGTAACACTGAAATATGTTCCCACTAGCATGGGGCATAGATCTCCTACTGAAAAGATCCTGACCTAACAATATATCTTGTTCTTGACGAGCAGTAGGTTCCAGCCCCCATCTTGTCCTGGCTGTGGATACTATATTACTAACTCATTTGAAACCCTGAAACTCAAATATATATATTTGAGGTACACTGGCCTCCCACAAATCCCTTGGCAAGAACTGGGGTTACCTTCATGAGATGTAAAAGACCAATTGCGATACGCCACACAGTGCGAGTCCTAGTGACTTAACAATTTCTAGTTCCCAAGTAAATTGTCTTTTGGATTGCAATAGTGTTCAACATATGGAGAGGAGTTTGCTGCCGCAAGCCCTTCCCTGGCAAACTTCCCACCTGAGGGGCTCTGTGCCTTGGTTTGTGCTAGTGAAAGCCAGCATAAACCCAGGGTGAATCTGTTTCAATAGCTAAACAGAAAAAAGGAGGAGAAGAATAACTTGGGGCACCAGCTGTGCTTGCGGTAAGCTGCGTATTTCAAGGTAACACAAAAGCTGGGCAGTGAGCAGCGAAGACTTAAACCTTGTATTTCAGGGGAGGATAGGTGAACCTCAGGGACTTTCCTTTTGTAGTGCAGAACTGGTGGATTTCACATTTATCCATCATCCAAGACAGCCTGGATAAATCATGCTCCGCATTTAAAGCAAAACCAGGCCAAGCATTAGAGGAGAAGGGGAAAAATCCAACTTGACATAGTTTAGGCTGAGGGGATGGTTAAACAAGATCTGTATTTTGTTGAAGTGTAATCGGGAACCATGAAATTCTTCTCCCTGCTGAAGCCAAGAGGACTTGTGATATTAACTTTCAGTGAGGCCAGGAGTTCATTCACAGTCATCTGAGTAAGTAACTTTTAGATCTAATACTGCAAATCCTTTTCAGTCCTTAATAGTCAAAACTCCTGTTAAGTCGGTAGGAATTGAGCGGGTAGAATCTGGATTGAAGTAGCAGAAGCAATTTCAGTATTATTACATCTGTTGATCCAAACCTGAGATCTTACTTATTTTATTTTAAGAGTTATTCTTCACAAAAACTTCCTAAACAAAATAGGGCATTTCCCTCAGGAAAAACAGAAGAAAAATATGGACCAAGTCTTTCATGTTTTAAACTGAAAACAGTCAAGATATTAGTAAGTATCAGCAGGCAGTTTACCTCCACGATATTCTGTGTTGTTACGCCAGTCATTGAGATCTATTTCTGCAGTACCAGCTATAACCAGCTCCAGTTCTCTGGCATCAAAAACAGAGACAAGCCTGGAGTCTACAACCTGGAACAAAAAACACTTGTAAGCACAGTTTCAGACTGGAAATAAAGCAGATGCAGTGTCTTATAAACCTATGGCTCTGATGGCCAGCTCTTTATTCTGACGAAGTCTGCAGGCCGACAGCTAACTTCCACTCCTCTGCTGATAAGTCTGTGCTGTTCTTCAGGGAGTCTGCTGATGTTTTGAGCTGCAATCAACGACGACACAAGATTTGACCAGAATGAAAAAACGCAAGTAACAGGACATAATCTGTGCAGAACATCCTTCACTGTCACATTCATTCTGACAAGTGATTTTGATAGTCAAAGACTGGATTTGTAATATGGACAATTTATTTTATATTTATTTCGCACTGGAATTTGATTACAATTGCGTAGGAGTGCCCTCAGGTCTTCAACCACTGAAGATAGAGCTGAGGTTCACTTTCTTCATTATGTGAAACCAAAAGCTTTATCAGCCTGCAGTATTCACAAAGCTAGCGAACCATATGCACACCTTAGTAAACCATATGGAGTCACTTAGCCAACCCTTTTCTACAGGAAAGGGATGACCAAGTCTATTCAGCTACAAAGTCACCCTCCCTGGCTTCCATCCCCAGTAAATGTCAGTGCACGACTGCTTGGAGCCACTAGTTACCAGTACTATTCTGTGTGTCCTTTATCTGTTTCATTTTCTAGGGTTGCCATTCTTTCAGTTTATTTCCCTCTGCGAGATAGCCCTCAACTTCTACTTATATTATACAGCTGCCAGGGCAAGATACATGTCTGAATATGATTAGTAAGGGGGGCAAGAATAGGTGACTATATGGGTTGGTCAGCAAAGCCACAGGTTTTCATCCAGTCTTTGGTGGTCCTTGTAGCAGCTCTGCCAGAAGGATGTTCTCAGATCCAGGCCTTCAGCAAAGATAAATTAGCAAAATCCAGGGACAACAGTGGAGCAGCATCCATGAATACCAGTAAGATAATAGCTGACTGCATCCCAGGGCCAACTTTACTGGAATGAGTCCCTAAAGATACAGTGTGTCACACCACTCAAGTGTGCAATTCTTCACAATCTTCTTTTGTATCACAGCAGGGTAAAACAAAATTTGCAAATGCCTACTTCTCTGACTATGTGAATGGAAAGCAGTATCTTCCTTAATTCTTGATCGTTATGCTTTACCATATTCAGAATACACATTTCTTTCCTTTCTCCCTTAATGCTAAACATGCCATATCCAAGGTCCCTGTCTCTACAGATCCAGGTGCTCCAATTCCTTGCCATCTGTGTCTGTTCAGCTATTTCCTAGGGTACCGATGAAGCATGGCTTAACCATGGGGACATCTCATTCAGATGAGGAATGGAAGACTCTGGGAGCATCATTTTGTTACTTACTTCGTAGAAGCCACGGACCAGGGCCTCTGTCTGCTGAACCACTCCTCGTTCCACTCGCCACTTAACCATTCTCTCAATGTACTCTTTTTTGTTCTTTTCTGTCACTGCTGTATTTGCCCCTCCAGATTTCAACTCTCTCTCTGTCACCTACAGAACAAAGATAAATAGTGGCGTAGCAATGTATGGATCACATTGTGTTTCAAATTTAAGTTGTACTTTGAAAATGTAAGTGAAAAATGTAACAGCCATATTTCTGGTTCTGGACTTTTGGCCTCTTGCCTGTTTGCAGTAGAAACAAAAAGGGTAATGAGGGACACCCCCACAGCCCTAGCCCTAGCCCCAGATGAAGCTGGACTGACCTTTAGGTTAGTCCAAACTGTACCAACAAAGATTGATTCGGAGAGCACCATCTGTAAGCCATGTACCATGTGCCACTCTGGCCCACCTTTTCATCCTTCTCCTCTCCTTTCCCCCCCTAGGAGAGGGTGACAACCATACCAGCTTGCTACTGGCTGTAGTATCCAAGAAACGGTACGGGAAACAACAGGATGGAGAGGCAATCACAGTACTGGAATAGGCAGACTGTTCCGCCAACTGGAAGGGATCTCTACTTGTCTCTTAGACAACGCGTTACCCTTCCCCAAGTGCTAATAAAAGTGTTTACTCAGAAATGCCAATAGCCAAAGAAATTATCACAAAATGAATATTCCCAATACACTACCTAAACAAGACCTGTACAGCACCCTGCACAGATGACAAATATACTCACTGTGGGATTCAGAGTTTTGTATCATCCAAACCTGAGAAATGTTTGTACTGTAAATATTTTTTTTTTAAACCAAGAGCTACAGCATTTCATTGCATTTTAATAGTCAATTTAGTTGGCTTGGGTTACTAAGGCTTAAGATTGAGAAAGGATTTAAGGAATCAATCTAGATTCTACTCAGCAAGCACATACTCTTCACATGTGACAGAAAAGAATATTTATCTTGCAATTATTTTCACATTCAATCTAGTGAATTTAAAAGGAAGAATGTTTTGCTCTCCTCTTCAGTTTTCTGCTGCTATAACAATGATGTCTAGCACAGATAGCAAATGAGCTGCATGAATACGTATTCATTAATTGTATTATTTACATATTATTTATATTATTATCTATTTATTAGCCCAACAGACAGCAAACAGCATATATAGTATTTAGGTCACTTTGCTTGAGGGACCTGTTGTAACGTTATGAATTATGGAAACACTCAATGAGTCATCTAATCTGTAGCTTTGTTGAGAAACAGCAAGAACAAGTAAGGTTGGATGTAACGAGTTAGGAATTCTTAGCTGGTTCAGGTTAAATTCCCAAATGTAAATCACTGCATCACCATTATACAAGCAACGCTGCATCGTCCAGAGGGTAAGACCCTGGCCCAGCTGCCGTGCTATATTCTTCAAGATTGTGAGGCATTAAGATACATCTGTCAAAACCAATGACTAAACATTGTCTAGCTTTAAGCACGACCATAAGTCCAGATGTTCTAAATCTCCTGCAAGACTTCCCATGAACACCTAGACATGCTGGTGATTTCTTCAACTTTTCGTTATGCATATAATTTCAAATTATTTAGGGACATGGTTTAGTGGGCATGGTGGTGTTGGGTTGACGGTTGGACTGGATGATCTTAGAGGTCTTTTCCAACCTTAGTGATTCTATGATTCTAAATACAATTAGTTATGTAGAATTGGAGGCAGGCAATCAATAACAAAGTGTCCCTATTTTTTCTTTCTTGTTCATAAAGGCATTAACCGTGGCTGCGAGCTAGAATTCAGAATCTGGTTGAAATGTCTCCTTGCTACTCTGAAACCTATCTAGCCCGTTCCTTTTACCTGACTAGAGCAATTGCCAAGGTTTGGGAGATACGGAGCTCGGAGACAGGCCTGGGAGAACACTCTCTACTGGGTAAAAGCATGAGAAAGTATTTAGGTGTCAAGAACTGACACTTCTCTCAGCCTTGTAAGTGAAATTCTCAAATTGGTATCCAGACCCCACCAGTAAAAATGTGTGACGCTTGGTTTTACTTGGTATCTTTGCTATTACAGTAGGCTCCAGTATGCAAGAAGGCTAGAGCTCTTCAGTAGTAAATTCTAATAAAAAAGGTACCAAGAAAGAGATTTGGCCCAAAAGGTTTAAAAGCTAAATACATGCTAGAGATGAGACAAGAAAGAAAAAATGAAAGTAGTAGTGACTGGTCTGTAATAAAGTCATTGTGGAAGCAAGACAAAAAGGCTGTAACCCATCTACCGCACAGCTTCTCAAAAGCCACTATTTCATGTTTCCCTTACCCAACCCTTGAAATCCAGCTTCCCAAATATTAACAGAGCTCCCACTGTGATCTACACTTGCACATGTATCCAGCAAAGCAATGTTCAGATGGCACAGAAGTGGTCGGATACTCTTGGTGTGCAAGAATTTCCAACTGGGATCCATCTGTGAGCATAAAATGTGATTGCGATTTCTTGTTACTTTGCTGTCAGCACTTAGCAAATTTCAAAAGAAGGAAAATCTCACTTTCACTTAGGACTCTTGGATTCTGACAGTCATAATTCACAGTGAGAACCATTTTTCCCCCCGTCACTAAATCTAGCAAGGTTACATACGAAATAAAGTACTAGACAACATCTGAACTGGCTTAAAAATCTGGCTTTTAGCATTCTTTTGCTTTCATATCACAGTATCTACAACAGATTGTGATTTTTTTCTGTTCTCTTTGGAACCATCTCTTATCTTCCACAACAGACCTCCTATGTAATTGTCTAGCTCTTTTCTTTAGCAAGAGCATAACAAGTAATTAGTGTGCCAAATGTTACCTTCAGATGCATCAGGGCAATTCAGGCGGAGATTCTTATTCATCTTTTCCAATGTAAATACAAACATGTCTCATCTGTCTTTGTGAATACGTCTGTATGTTTCTGTCTGTCTTTGTGCATTAGTCTTATATAGCCATACCTTCCAGAGATGTGTCAAATGAATGTCATGCAAGCTCTCAGCTCAAAGCCCATGAAAAGCCCCTGCATTTAAGTCTGCGGAAAAAGAGTGTTACCTTTCCTACAGAGGCTTCTTACTTCAATTCTTCTACCTTTTCATTTCATCCACCCTTGATTCTGTTCATCCATCATGACCTTGTACTATAAGCAGACTAAATTCAGTTTTGAAAATAACCCCTGAAGTCTTGCGTCTTTCTGTTACTTTCAGGCTTATAGCAGAGCAGCCACTTTACTCCCAGGGCCAGAATTCCTCCCCTCAGAAGCTAGTCTAACTCTCCCCTAGCTCGCAGAGGAGCAAGCTCTGTGCAAACTCCTTCTGTTAACTTTATTTTCAAGGACTCGGAGCCACTCTCTGTATATTCCACCTGATCTCTCTGCTCCCTTTGACACTGTGTGTCCGCTCCGTACACAAGTTAACTTCCATCCCTTCAGCTTCTGCAGTACTTGGTGAGCTTGATTCTTCAGTCTCTCTAGTTTTCAGTATCTCCTTGGAGGTCCTTAATCTTGGTCTGAATATTGCTTTGGGTCCCTTCAAGGCTTTCCAGAGACAGTTATACTCTAGCATAGGTTACAACAGCAAAGAGCACCAGGGCTTCAATGCAAGACAAAGAATCCCACAGGAGACACTTGGTCTGGTTGCCAGTCTGCACTTAAGCCAGGGTTGCACCCTATTTAAGGCTATAGTTATCCAGATCAGCTGGGTTAAAGAGAATTGTCTGACTAAGGTACAGTTGAGTGCTAGAAGGCATAACAAATGGATGTACACACCAAGTTGTTAAGTAGGTGCAAGGTAAGTATGAGACACAGAATCTAACAGGGAGATATCAGACAAAATAATGGTGAGAGTTGCCAGGTCTTAAACCACCAGCCAAATGTTTTTCTTCCCTCCTAACCCCTCACCCTTTCAGTCACATCAGCTTTAAGTTACATTGCTTGCATTCACTGAATGCCACATCTGTGTGAACTGCACCCTGGAGAGAAGAGCTGCACTCCACTTCAGAGAATTCCTCATGCTCATCAGTGTGTGGCTCAATAGGCCTGTAGGGGGGCTGGTATTTTATATTATACACCCTAAGAATAAACATCTGCATTGAAACAGGTGGCTTGAAAGAAACAGAAGGTAGGAGAAGAAAACGTTATTGAAACGCTAAAGGATCTCTTCTGACAGAAAGATGTTCATCATGCTCAACTTTGTCAGCTTCAAATTTGCTTTTCAGATGTTTTGCATAGCTGTGCTCACCTGTCCAAACACCTCCTCGTTCACTGTGAAGGTGAGATCCAGAATATCTGTGATGTTATTATCCTTCATCCACTGCAAGCTCTGATGGAACTCTTCATCCAGGTACTCTAAGTCACTTAAATCACATGGCCTGATTGCGAGGCAAGAAAAAAGATGTAGCTGAATATATTACCCCATGACTATTGGCAGGATGACTTACTACTAAGAATGTGAACAAATTTATGCTGAAGGTCCAACATAAAGCTGGTGTTCATTTGGTTTTGTGTGCTGGTTTTGGCTGGGGTTAAACCACGACGTTTTGTTAACATCAAAGCCTGTTACACAGACCCTCTTGAAGCAGTTCTGCAACTGTCTGCTTTGCATGGCTGGGCTCAAGGCCAAATCTGTTGGCTGTCTGCACTATCTGCTGTCGGAAGGCACCCCTGGGGCTCAATTTTATGTGAATCTTCAGGGTGCCATGCACTTCAGAGCACATGCTTACCTTCAGTCCGGATAGGCCCCACCATGTTGTGCCTGGCTGCTTCCATGTATCTATCATCCTCGAGGTGAGCTCACAATACTGACAAAAGGCAGACCAGGTAGACTAAATTTCTGCTAATAAGGAGTTGGCCTTGTTTGTTGAAAGGGCAGGTGGATGTTACGAGCAGTCTGGTAAGCCCCTAAAGGGGCAATAACGATGCAGGGAGCACTCTGGGTTTCACGCTATTTCCAGACTAGCTCAGATCGATATAGATATGAGTGTTTAGACCTCAGCAATACTCATTGTTAAAAAAAAAAAATTAAATGTAATTAAAGAACTCGAAGAACTGTTGAGACAAATATCGTTGCTGATTTGGAATCATCCTAAATGATAAACTATTTCAGCTAAGCTTTATTCTGCTCTTTGTCATTTAATTGCAGTTTTGACTTACTGCTTATGGCTTTTCTTATTGCTGCAAATTTTATGTACCTTGTCTTATTGCAGTCTATTAATTAAAGAGGGACAGATTGTCCATTGAACTTAACCTTATAATCTTGACATTGAAAAGAATATATTACTGGTAGCTTCTGCTTACTAGTGTAAAAAGCAGTAGAAGACCAACAAGAAACATTCACTGTTTATATCTACATTAGCATTCCTAATTAACCTGAGTTGTGTTCAAAATGAAAACCTACTCCACCACTGAGGCACGAGAAATTATGTATTTTTCTTAATATGACCCCCTTCCTTTTTTGTTGTTGTTTTGTTTTATTCCATCAAAGATGCTTTTCATCAGTAGCAAACTCTGGAATTACGGGTCACACACTTTCAAATATGTGTTCCTAAATGTCATACTTATTATGCACTTCTATCAACATAGTCAATATTTATGAAGGGCAAGTTCTTGGAGAAAGTAAAGAAAAATTAAAACACGTTTTTTTCTATCACAGACCAACCAACAAACAGCGGAAAAGACTTGAAGGTCAGAGCACTCGAAGCAACTCTACAAGGGTCTGTGTCTCTGTAGGACTTCACTGCGGGATCACTGTTTCTGCATGGTTGCATGCTTATACTTACAGCCTTAGTAGTGCTTTGTAGAATGGCCTTGTGAAGAAAGCATCGAGAAGGTACTGATGAATGAGAGCAAGGCCAAGAATACGACCACTGAACCTGAACCTGGGATATAAAAACGCAGAGTAAACAAAGTGTAACTCAAGACATTCAGCATAGAAACTTACACAGGTAGCAACTGTTACTCCTTTCTGTCTTAGTTTCTTACATTTATTCATTTATTTCTTTTTTTCTGAGCAGATACCTAACACCACCCCTCACATCTCTTATCAATAATGGATGTCTTCTTGATCCATCTCCTACAGTACCCATAGGTGCAGCTGGCATGTTATCTGCTCTCCCGTGCCTAACCAATGAACGCTCTGAAGAGTCACCTTCTGTGATCTGTAGTTGAATGTTCTGACGCAGGCAGACTCCATCAAACACAATGCTTAGCTAGTGACATACTGTAATACTCCACCTCACCTCAGCAGCAAACATACTATCAAAACAGCTGCAAAGGATATTTGATGAATCAGTATATCCAGTTTCTGACTGGTTACAACCCTTTCAAAGGTGGAGCTTTAAGGTACTTTAAAAGGTTAACGAGTTGACTTCATAGGGGGGAAACTGAAGTTCAAGTAAGTTAACTGTTGTGACCAAGGACACAGATTGAAATCAGTATCTAAAGCTCAGGCAAGCTGTCCCCAGACCACTTTCTTAATGGTGATGCTCAGCTGTCTTCATTACTTACATACTCTTGTGTTTGTTTCTGTTTTCTAAGAATAACAGCCCCTAGTCCTGCTCCAAGTACACACAGATAGTGCCCTGCCCATTACAATCTATGACCTGTGATGATAAGCTGTTAAATTTTTCTTTCTATGATTTGTTCTATGACTTATTAGCTATTCTTCCATCAAATACGGTTTTAAATCAGTAATCTCAGACAGAAAAATACAGAACCAGTGTGAGTCCAGGTGAGTTTATTTTTTGTAAAAACAACCCCCATCACCCATCCAAAACTTGTTTATTTGTAAAAAAGAAAAAGAAAAAAAACCCAACATCCCAAGTGTGAGCATTCCAAGCCTGGGCTGAATGACATCATAGTAAAGTTTTATTGCACAAAAGATGAGAAACAGATCAAAAAGCCAAGAAACCATTCCTTCCACTACAGGAACCAGTGCAAAGACCCCTCCTACATAAGAATGAAACATGAGTCTCCTTGTAATAAAAGCGGCACAGAGTATCTGTTCAGTCAACTTTATCCTCATGGGACAGAGCAACAAGTGCTTAGTATATCAAATGGGGCACAAAATAGCATGCTGTGGGCCCAATTAGCATTTACATCACCACAGGAGCTGCCTCCGGGTCTCCTGCATCCAAGAAAGGTGCTTATGATACGCAGCTGACTGGTAACAGAAGAGTGATTATATTGCCCCCTTACAGCTGTTTCCACAGCAGCAACAAAAGGCAGCTGTTGGGTCTAGTTAGGACCTGCTTCACTTCTCTTGTGCTCCGGTGCAATGTTTCCAGCAATGAAAAGAGAGGGAGCTGACACAATGAAAGCACAGTGGAAGCCAGACAGCTCAAATCCCAGAAATGCTGAGCCTGTAATCCATCAGTTTTATAGCACCTTCAGGATCCATAATCAAGTCCATTTGTCCTAAATAATGCATGTCGACTTTTTGCGTTTTGTTCTTCACCACCCCGCTCCCCCATCCATCCCTATACACTTTGAAAGCTAACGCTGAATGAAAATACTATGAGCACTGGGTGTTCCTCACCACAACGCTCACCCCATGGCTACTTGACTGTGCAGAGCTGGGCAGGACATTTGGAATAAAGTAAAGCTGAAAGTAAATTGCCAAGAAAAGTCTCATGGATTTGGGAATGCTGTTTCTGCTAAGAAATTGCTTGAATGTGTCAACAGCATCAGTCTTCTCCTTGCTGCTTGCGTCCCTTCTGTACCTCTACATGGCTTTGAGGCCATTAATGCAAAGCTGACATGAAAGGGCAGTGCACCTAGATCACGGTGTTTACCATCACCAGCACACGCTATGGTAGCCGTTAATAGTGAGTTTCATTTGAATCAGTGCCTTATGGCAGAACTGCATCAAACCACCCAAGGGCCGTGGGCAGCGCTGCTGTGCGAAAGGACTAAGTCCGCTGGGTCAGCCCGAGCAAACGTGGGCAGAGCAACTCTAGGTTGTGTGGTCTGTCAGTCTGGCCTGGCACTTGCAGCCCTCTGGGACACATCAGGGCTGGCTCAAGCTGGGGGCTTGACTGTGGTTCCACAGTCCCAGCCCTTGCAATGGTACTGTGTAAGAAAACAAGTCCAGTACTAACTGGTCTGGATAAAGGGGGTGAAATAATTAACAAGACATTGCCACTCCTGGTGCCTGTCGATACAATGGATAAAAAAGCTGTGTTGCAGACTGTATTTCTTGGCAGCTCTGTATCACCTCAGCAGAAACAGTGCTTCCTGGTGTCTCATTCTTTTCATCCTAAATCCAAAACACAGCACTATACCAGCTACTAGGAAGAAAATTAACTCTCTCCTAGCCAAAACCAGGACACATGGCCAAAGCACGTGAGCTCTCCAGCCCACAAACCCTTCCTCCCCTGCACCCAGCTTTGGTATCTCTGCAGAGGCTTACAATACCTGACTCTCTGATCTGAAGAGTGGTGTAAGAGATGGTCCTGTGGCCCACGTCCATTCTGGACAGGGCCTAGGACCACAGGTGGCACTTCTGTGGTCCAGCAGCGCACTGAGAAATGGACTGTGGTAAGTCAATGGATACCTATCAAAAGTGAGGCGTTTGCTACTGTCCTCGCAGGGCACAAGGTGCCACCATGATCAGCCAAGCTAACAGTCCCACTTAAAATATATCAAAACTTAGAAAAAGCAACAAGAAACAAATTGCTCTCCTTACAAAAGCCAGTTAAAACAAAACCAGACTTTTGTGTTTATTTCCTCCTGAAAGATTCAGAGCATGGGTGAGACAGTCCCTTCAGAAAAAACAAGTTTTCTTGCCAGAATAAGGAGCACAAAGGTAAATCCTGGCTGGAGGGCACATACCTTCCTTAAACCTGACTTAGATTTATCTCTCCAAGGAAGTGTAAAATGCTTGTTCGATTTCTTTCTGGCAGGAACGATAGCTTAGGAGAGGTGGGGAATGCGAGGTCTTGCTCTGGCCCTTTCTTTCAACACCCTTCCCTTTTGGAGACAATGATTGAGTCTGAGTAACATGCTCTGGCAGAGAGGGGAAACACGGGAGGGAGTTAATGAACAGGAAATGGTGGAACGAGAGACAGAATTAATGAGCAGGAGAGTTGCTCTGGTTTGCCTGCCTATTGACACTGTTTGTCCACTCAAAAAGGACATTGTGTGCACCTGCTTTCTGGCTTTTAACAACGCTACTCTTTGACCATTTGCAGAAGTTTCCACACTACCCAGCTAACTCCCTTTTCTTCTGGAGGCTGCAGGTGCCCCTGAAACAGCCTGTTTTCACAACAGCCTGTTGCAAAATAACAGGCTCGTTCTCCTCAGTGGGACTCTCTGCATACTTACTGCATGTCTGTGTACACAGGGAGAGACAAATCCATATGCTGTAGCAGCGACTAAGCAATAAATTTTCCTCCAATTGCAGGTGAGTCACAGGAAATTTAATTTACTCTGGTCCTTTATCTGGACCCATAATGACCCTTTGTTACAGGGCTCTCTCTTAACTGGTTGAACTAATGCAGCTCTACTTTATATGACAGTCCTTCCTTGGATTCAGGTGGAGAATGATGTACCTCGACAAAATTGTAATCTATGCATACTGAGGAAGAATGTTTTTTATCATTCTATAGGGGATGCTTTGATAACCATGCCCTGTGGGCTAAATTGGCTATGGTATGAGAAACTTTAAATCCTAAATAGAGGAAGCACCTGATGGGATTAAAAAGATTGAAAATCTTGCAAACCTTATCTCACTCAAACACATCAGCTGGGTTTAAGTGTGCCCTTCTTGATGCAGTAGCTTGTGAAAAAATATTCAAAGGGCTCAAGAGAGATTAATATAATATGGTTCACGTCAAATTTGAAAATGTCACTTTCCTTTCACGAGACTAATGAAAACTTGCTTTCATCTGTAAGACAAATTTACACATTCTGTTGCACCAGTTTTAAAGCTTCTGGCTGTTTAATCGTGCAGATGAACTTTTGGCCACCTGAAAGACAAGCTGAACAAATGAGGCTGCACTGCGGTACAGGATTTCTGCCCTTGGCAGCTCTTCTAAGGGAGAATGATATTTGGCAGGTGGATGCAGCTGGAGACCCTATTAGTCCTTCCACAGTGGGAGAGATTGGTCCTCATCTCAACCATTATTAGATACCAGATAATCTAAAAAGGGGAAGGTATTTAGAAGGGCCCAGTCATGGGAAAGGCTTCACTCTGAACATGCATCTTATTAGACAACAGAGAATTCAGTCATGAAACCCAAATTTGTAAGAAAGAAACCAGGCATCATGGGTTCCAGAGGTTGTGGTACGGCTCATTTTAAAGGTAAGTTAAACCTCCATTGTTATGAAGACACAAGCATCCTTAAGGCCAGAAACTACTGATTAAAAGAACTATAAATCCATTCTTATAGCCTAAAATATTGTGAGTTGCAATCTTGTGATTTGGAGTGGGGGACAATGCGCAGAGGAAAATGTACTGATTCATAATTTCTGAATTTTGGTGGAATCACCAGCCCTAGCACTTTTTAAACAAAGAACAATTTTTTTTTTTTTAATGCAAGAAAGTTCTAAGAACATGCATTTTGCAAAAAAGCTGACTAGATGGTTACAGCAACTCTGCCTGGTCTCATACACTATGAATTTTAAGCAAAAACTGGCAGCGTGTCAGGCATATGCACCAGAGGTGTGTCTACATGCTAGTAGCACATATCCTTGTGTGTGTTGGCTCAGTGCAGGACATGATCAACACATCCTGTAATGAGCTACATCTACAGAGCAATAACCTAGCTGTAGATCAGATCATCTTTACAAAACCTTGGCAGTGAATCAAATCCACACCTCTATCAGTCTTCATTAACAAATGCCTTTCTTTAGTTTGGTGTGCATATTTAACCCCTACTCACATAAATGACAGAACATTTGAACGGACTAATGTGATGACGTGAAGTGATCTATTGTCAGAAAGGTTAGCCATGCAGGTTAGGATAGCTAACGCCGTTCCGTTTATCTGACTTGCATCTGCAAACTTTGCAGACCGCCTCTTTGCCACCGTGTCATTTGGTGTTGTGGCAAATTTGCTCTGCATATCTGCAGGCTCAGAGGTGGACGCTGCGGCATTCCAGCACGATGCCTCTTCAGTTCAGGAATCTGATGAGCTCATGTGTCATTAATATGAAAGGAATGGCTCTTACAAAGGCCAGGAGACAAAAGTCCACAAAGTCTCAGAACATTAAAGAGAAAAGGTAAAATAATTCCTAAATTAGTCCTGGAGGCAAATTCCAATATGAGTAATAAGATTATTGTTGGCTCGTTTTCTTTTCTTATATCCATTTCTAATATGAAGAATTCTCAGAGAGACAAAGACACAATATTGGGTCACCTATACGTGGCATCTTCCAATGCTGCACTGAGGACTTATCCCACCTCTTCAGATATCTAACCACACTGGCATCCCACCTGAGAACTTACTCTGGATCTCCACCACTTCTGAAGGAACGGTAATGACCCACCTGACCAACTTTCGTTGTTGTTTTCTTTTTTCTCTCCTTTGAGTTATGTTCTGAATACTGAAATGCATCCTATCTCATTTATGGTCAAAAGTCATTCCAGGTTTTCAGACACTTACTGAGTTTTTAAGGGGAATCTCCATACTTCCTCACTATGAAACCATAGAAAATTCTGTCAGATAAGCTTCATTTTCAGTCCATTTTCCAAATTTAAACTGAAAGGAAACATTTAGAGTGCTGACACGGAGCAACTGTTTGTGCAGATTTCCCGCCTGGAAACTGATGGATGTTAAATAGTTACAGACTACAGGGATTTACCCCTGCAGCCCCTGCAAATGTTACTGGGACTTAATAGAGGATACATTCTACTCAGAGCCAAGGCATTTCATTCAGGCATTGAAAGATGAAGGAGCATATTCCACGAGTCCCTCTTTGATAATACTCTGCTTACTCTTCCTGTAAAACTTAGGAGATTTAATTATATTTTAAAGGAAATTTGTAACACTCATTTAAGAAAGCACTGGCCTTTCTTAAGTAGCCCCGATCGTATGGGAAGTGTAACAGTCCAGCAGGCCTGCTTGCAGATTGTCATAAAATACAAAGAGGCTGTTCAGAGATGTGTGAAATATTTGCGCATCACCCAAGAACTGAAATTAAACAAGGAAAAAAAAAAAAGGATGAAAATTGTTTTTCAGAGAGAAAAGCAACCCGGTACAAATAAAATTCCATTAGACTTCAAATCCTGAACTGGTAATTCTCTTTGGGTGAAGATCTACAGGAGTGAGCCTTCTCTTGGCAGCCTGCCTTTAGGTATTTTTACTTTTGCTGGGCTCCTGAGTTTCATATGATGAAGGTGTTTATGTGAATCAACCTCTCAGTTTATTGCTAAATTGTGCATAAATTTTCTGCTGCAAAAGGCCAGTGCAATACTGACACTCCAACAAGTGCTTCCCCTACTTTTATTTTCTGGATTTATCTGCAAATGGAACACATAATTTCTGTTTCTCAATACTACAGAGTAACCAAATGAAAAAGGGCTATTGCTTAGACATGATGGAAACGTGAACTATCCATGTCCTTCTAAATCTCTGGAGCTCCTGTAACCTGAATTAGCAACTAAACCTCAAACCATTCCTGAAGCTTAATTTACCAGTAACTGAAAAACAATGAGATAATGCAAACCTTATTGCTTCTTTATTTAACCTAATCAAATCCTTCAAGTCTTTTCCCTGTCTCTAACCTAGCTATGTTGCATTTTCACTGAAAATGTCTTTTCATCTTCCTTATATCCTGGCTATACCCACCACAAAAGAACCGTCAGGAAAGGTTAAAAGACTAATTGTGCCACAGAGAAAAAAGCATGCTTTTACCAGGAAAGCTGCAGGCTGTTCTGCTTTATCCAGAAAAATGAGGGGCAAAGATAATGTAGATAAGGGAAATTCACAGCATCGCCTCAGGTTTCTCTAAACACAATCTATCGAGCAGCGACTTCAAGGAGGACTCCTTAGTTTAAGGACACAGTGGCTCCAGGCAAATGCTCACACAGAGACACAGTTACAGGGCATTGGCACAGCACTGCATCCACGTTAATAAGGCCCACGCCGAGGTAGCTGCATTGGCTCCTTGCGCATCAGCTGAACTGAACAGAGTTATTACTGCAGATACAGCCCTGAGAAAATCTGGCTCTGGGACTTCCACTGCGTGAAGTCGTGGCAGGCAGGCCAGTCAGTGTCACGGGTTGTCTGAGCACCAGAGACTTCAGGCACAGGAAATGGTGAATTGATTTCCAGTTCTGCCTTTAAACTATTAAGGATATTAATAAAGTAGACAGTCCCTCTATAACAAGAAATCTGTGCTATGTGTCATTTTACCAATAACAAAGAAGTTCCATGAATGTAGTGTTTTGGAGGAGGAGGAGGAGGAGGAGCAGGAAGAGGAGTGTGGCCAAGTGCTGGAGTGACCCTCTCTGCTTGCAGAGCTATCAAGCTCATGGACCATAACGTACCATCATCCTCCTCTGGGAGAACCCCTGGCAAAACACAGCAGCACAAACACGGCTAATCTTCATCAGAAACCGGGCTGCTTACAGGGTTTAGCTTCTCTTGCTGGTACAATGGATAAAACACACTGGCCTGTAAGACTGTTGGCAAACTCTCCTCCAATTATGCCCAGTAACTACAGAGGTATGAATTACTGGCTAGAAGACTACAGACCTCTACATTTTCTGATTACCAGATCCTAGGCTGTATTTTTGACCAGCAGATCTCAAAGCAGCTTACAGAGAAGATCAGTGCCAAGATTTCATTTGACAAATGAGAAAACTCAAGTACAAAAATAAAATTATTTATCTAATGTTATCCAGAAAACAAGTAGTAGAGACAGTAATGGAATCACACTCCTCCGAGTCCCAGCTCTATTTTAGTTGTTTAGTCTATTTAACATTTTCTACTTTCTTACCTTCTATGTGATTTTGTGAATCAGCTCTAGTTTATGATCAGCTCCTTATGGATCAACTCAGTCTGATGCATATGGGTTGGTTTTTTAAGTCAGCAAAAGAGCATTTTTATCAAGAGATTTTGATTTCTCAGTCAAACCTTTTTGAAAAGTGTGTGTGTGGGGCACTTTGTAAACCTATGCATTGGTAAAGTTTTATACATTGTATAATTTATGTTTGCTTTCCACAGCTTTGCCATGTGTTGAAACAAACTAGTCAAGCTACAGGGGAAAATCCATAGATTGAGTCATCTGCCAGACAAGAGAGCCATAAAAGCACAAGCCAAATGACTGCACATTTTCCTTCAGTGGCTAACTACAAACACTGAAGCCACAGTAACTGACTTATTCGCAGTCAAAGGAGGCACATTCCTAGGGTTTTGGAGTTGGGGATACAGAAGATCCGAGGCCAGCTGCACTCCAACTGAGAAAGAGATATCGGCAGCACATGAAGGGGTTCGAGCTGCTTCGGAAGTGGTTGGCACTGAAGCACAGCTCCTCCTGGCACCCCGACTGCCGGTGCTGGGCTGGATGTTCCAAGGGAGGGTCCCCTCTGCACATCATGCAACTGATGCTACGTGCAGTACGTGGGTCGCACTGACCACACAATGGGCTCAAAATGGGCGACCCCAGTCGCCCAGGAATCTTGGCAGTGATCACGAACTGGCCCAAAGGCAAAGATTTTGGACAACGGCTAAAATATAAATACGGCGAGGCCTGGCAGATTGATTATATCACGCTCCCACAAACCCGCCAAGGCAAGCGCCATGTGCTCACAGTGGTGGAAGCAACTACCAGATGGCTGGAAACACACCCCGTGCCCCATGCCACTGCCCGGAACACCATCCTGGGCCTTGAAAAGCAAGTCCTACAGCGACATGGTACCCCAGAAAGAACGGAGTCAGACAGCGGGACTCATTTCCGAAACACCCTCATAGACACCTGGGCCAAAGAGCATGGCATTGAGTGGGTTTATCACATCCCCCATCATGCACCAGCCTCTGGAAAAATCAAACGATACAACGGGCTGCTAAAGACTACACTGAGAGCAATGGGTGGTGGGACTTTCAAGCATTGGGACACACATTTAGCAAAGGCCACCTGGTTAGTCAACACTAGGAGACCTGCCAATCGAGCCGGCCCTGCCCAACCCAAACCCTTACGTACTGTAGATGGGGATAAAGTCCCTGTCATGCACATAAGAAATACGTTGGGGAAGACAGTCTGGGTTACTCCTGCCTCGGGCAAAGGCAAACCCATCTGTGGGATTCCTTTTGCTCAAGGACCTGCGTGCGTTTGGTGGGTAATGTGGGAAGATGGGGAAGTTCAGTGTGTACCAAAGAGGATTTGATTTTGCATGAGAATAAGCAGTAATTNCTTGGCAGTGATCACGAACTGGCCCAAAGGCAAAGATTTTGGACAACGGCTAAAATATAAATACGGCGAGGCCTGGCAGATTGATTATATCACGCTCCCACAAACCCGCCAAGGCAAGCGCCATGTGCTCACAGTGGTGGAAGCAACTACCAGATGGCTGGAAACACACCCCGTGCCCCATGCCACTGCC
>VZTQ01000114.1:0-61587 GCA_013400755.1 Pelecanoides urinatrix | reverse complement strand
CGCGCCGCCGCCGGGCCGGGCCGAGAACCCGCCGTTGAGCTCGTTCCTCCCTGCGCCCGGGACAGGCAGCGTCGGGCCCGGCCTACACGATCCCGCACACTGCGGGGGAGGATTAAATAGCGCGCTTGGACGCCTTCGCGGGAAGTACATAGAAGGCGTGCATTACTTACCAAGAGAGGCCATCTTTAAGTAAACCTTTTATGATTCAAGGTGTCATGCAAGACGAAGCCTCCTTTCACCAAAACACAACGTTGAAGATCGCTCCCCTTCCCTTAGAGTTCCTCTTTCTCCAAAGAATACACTCCTCCTTTCCGATGTTACCAAAATGATACTCCCAGAACAAACAAGTAAGATAGCAGCCATGCCAAAACAGTGGGAATGCTTTCCTAGAATACTTGCTGAGCGATGAATTTAAAGGAGGAAGAGGTAAATTCGCCCTTGTTTTATTCCCTGAAGTGGTGGTGAGCAGGGGGAATGTTGCTACTCCAGAATCAGCAGATTAGTTATTTTGCAGTTCTTCACTGACTGTTGCCCCTGCCCTTTCAAGACCATGGGGGATATTTTTATTACCAACTCAGTGAATGGAAGTACTGCCAGTGGTGAGCAGGGATGAAAGTTAACACTGTTTAGTGAGCAGTCCCAAGATTATCTTAGTGCACCTACATGCCAGTGTTTCAGCTCATCTGCTACAGATTCAGCAGGGCAAGTCTGATTACCCTGCCACTGAATGCTGCCTGTACTGTTGCAAAGGTATGAAAGCAAGCTAAACATGTGCCTCACGCGGCCGTGGTGTTGGTCTGTCCGCCCCTCCGCAGTGGACATGGCGTGAGATGAGATGGAAATACTCTGCAACACGCCATACTCTCACCAGCTGCTCTCAGAGAAGTTTCTGGTCTAAAATCTACATGTGACCCTTGGAGTTTTCTGTTGAAAGCTGTAAAAGCTCATTAATATTTCTTATCAATTTGCAGGATAAAGTTTGTGATCTTACTAGTGAGTAAAATTGCATTAAATAAAACAGTTATTCCTGTGTCTGTCTCAGCAGCCAATTTGGCCCCACGTGCCTATCAGCTTTCTGGAACAAACCAAAAACATCTTGCCTTTAAAGGCAAAAAAAAGTGTTTTTTTTCTAATACTGTATCCGCTCAAATATATTCCATATTTTTAACATGGCAAAGAAAGTCTTTAATATATCAGAATGCTTTCAGCTCCCAACAAGCTGAGCTGCTCAGCATCCAAAAACGTAGCTGAAATAGTGAGACATATCTGGAGAAAGCTTTAAATTATTTAAACTAATTCTCGTGATGATGCAGGTTGAGGCAAAGACACTTTGGATGAGAAAAATGAGGACTTATTTCACCAGGCAGAAGTCCAGTTGCTTTGCCTCTTCGCACAAAGCCAAATCACTCAGATGCAGGAGGAGCTGGGGGAATGGCTCTGACCCCGTGCATCCCCCTCGGAGCACGGCGTCTGACACAGACACACCTTGATCTCTCCCATCTGAGATGAGTTTCAAGACAGATTGCTGGGATTTAGTTATAGTGCAGAACTTCAACTCTGTGTGGCATAGCACGACTGATTTCAGTGGTGGAAACTCAGGGTACGAAGCTGCCCACCCCCAGAACAGGCAGAAAAAAGTTCTTCCCTTTCGTCTAATAGTCATTTGCTATGTGCCAAGGTAGTTAGCGGGAAGGATTTGGAAACAACACTGCACAGTGTATTTTACCTATTGGACCATTTTGTTTTGCTTTTCACCAGCTACAGAAACCAAAGTTTAGATTTGGCTAGCCTTTCACAAATATCCTACAATTGTCAGAGGGGAATAAACAGTGCATCACACGAGCAGTGGCACAGAACACCCACAATATAAGCGTACCACTCCTTCAGATGTTTTCCAAGGTTTTACAACAAAGTAATAACTCTGTTTTTCTTCCCTTATTCTACACCAAGACTGTAAGAGCGAAAGGAGAGTAAAAAAGCCCAAGCACACATCTGCAATCACAATGTACAAACATCTTGCAATATTCACACATATGACTACTCTATAGTCATATACAGCAGCAGGGCACTGAGATAGCAAAACAACCCATTTAACTGCCTAGAATGGGTTCCTGGACATTCACATGTGAGTATCATAGCAGAGAAAGGAAATAGTAGAGAGGAACCAAATAAGGACTCAAAGCCCCATCCACATGGAAGACCTGCATTAGCAGCTGCATTCAACCATCAAAAACTGCAGGATGAAGCACACCCATTTTACCCCAGAAAGACAGAAATAACCCCAACATCACTCTACAAAGAATCAACTTTGTTCAAATATATTGACCCTACTAAGCATGACGCTCCAGCCACGACATGTAATGACAGCCTTACTTACGCACTGCTGCTTACAGAGACACCCAAAAGCACTGCCGGGGCCAGCGCTCGCCCCACGGAGGAGCAGCAGTTCTGCAGGGGAACAGCCCGGCAGCTCCCCGGGGCCTGGGGGGTGTGGGGAAACCAGCTGGTTGTTTGGGACTGATCCTTGTAATTAGAAACAATACATCTCAGCTGGGGCTTTACCTGGGGCTTCTGCTGAGGCTGTTTCTCATATAGAGGGCCACAATGTATTTAAATACCAGTCCGTATTTTATGTCTTATTCATATCTGTGTTATTTAAATTTTTCTGGCTTATTGAACAGCAGCCTACATACAAGGGGGTGGGGGGAAGACAGCCCTATCTCATCAAAACCATAGCACCTTCAAAAACTGCTAACATGGAGTTAAAACCTTTACCCAAGCAGTCAACTTCCCTTGCCCCAGCTTTTGGGAGGGGGGGAATATATATATTTACATTTCTTTTGACCTTCTAAATCAGGCTGGAAGGGGTTCAAGTGCCCGAGAGCAATTTATGGTAGCTGCTGGGGGATAGGAAATTTGCATACACATTCCTGTTAATATGAGTAAGGAAGAAAAGAAGGTATAAACCCCACTTCTGCATAAAGCACATCCATCTTTATGCTAAAGTGATTTATGAGGTAAAACCATCTGCCTGTAAGCACTTTTTAAATTAGAATCAACAATTGCTAATAAAGCAGCTATTTAGAGAGATGGATAAGTGCATTGGTGTAAGCAGGTGCAGCTCTGTTTCAGTCCGCAGCACAAATCCACCCCATGGCAATGGTGAACGTGGGTCATTGTAAATGGCACGTTTCCAAGTGGGTTCAGAATTACATCCGATGTTGGGCATCATCACAGTATCTTCACAATATGATATATATTGTGGTACTGGTGGTTTTCTGGGACCTGAAGAAATCAAAAAAGCTTCTCCTGAACAAAGTACACTGTGCTGACAGCAAAAAATGTCCTGCTGCATGCCCTCCAGTCCTGGGTTTGCTTAGCTAAACCGAGTCTGAGGCCAGAATAGGACAATTGATTGATAACCCAGGTTTGTCTCACTAAAGGTGACATTGTTACTCAAAACATAATTTACTGTGGAGATTCCTCTGCTGACAGGACGCTGTGCAGTGTTCAGTAAAACCTGAAACGCTGTAGAAAAGAAGCTGTGCCCAAGTTTTTTTCCCTGGATCTTTTTGCACATGTGCATTGAAAGAGCATGAGAATATTTCATGCTGGGATGTTACTAGCTTCTCCATGGACACATCGTGTGTGCGTGTGAGTCCTCCTCCTCGCGTCGCCCACCCCGGGGTCTGATGGGGCTGAGCACGCACAGGCGTCTGCGGGGCTCTGCGGCTGCTCTCAGGGGGTGCCTCTCCAGCCCAGGTGCCTTCGGCGCGGGGAGGTTTACACAGTGTGTATTTGACTGCCAGCTACAGCCCAGATAATGTCTAAACACCCACTTTTCACCTCTTCAGGTGAAATGGGTTAAGTCCATATGTTTAGCTTTTACTTTTCCGCATTCTGTAGCACATAAATACACATCCGATGTGCACGAGAGGGGATGAACTCCTGTCAGATTGTGAAAAGCTACGTCAGAGCCTGCCTTTGCATTTCCAGCTTCTGAGGATGCCTTTGCAGTGGCTGGTACCAGCGCGGTGGCTCCCGCTCATGGGGCCCGGGGGAAGCAGCTCTGTGTCCGGAGCTGGTCGAGGGGGGACCTCCCTCTTCGGATTTCGCTGTCGAGGACTTGAGAGCATCTATCCTCAGTGTGATACTTCAGAGATGTATTTCACAGCAAGCTGTGCCCCTTGGGACTCAGTCTCCTAGAACTAAAGCACAAGTAGATTTAAAAAGTCAAATACAGAAGAGAGAAGCGATATGAATATTTTAACCAAAGTGAAGAAGAGATCACGGTCTTGCCTTGGCAAGACATTCATGGTAATTTCATACACCATTCTGCTGTCAGTAATTATTAATTAATAGTATGGAGTATGTGAAATTTTCACTTGTTTTCTCATAGTCTTACATTTAATTTTAGTTAGTTACTATCCGTCTAGTGAAATTAACTGTGTACTCCATATCAGAGGAGTCAGCACATTTACAGTTATTCGTGTCTGTTTGGATGACCATGTTGTTAAGTATCTGAAAATTTTAGCTTTTTTTTAACATTTTTTTAAAACTCCTTTTTTCCGCCTCAGAAATGAAGCATTTTTCCCTGTTTATCTTTACAGGCTACAAAACTCTTAAGGGATTCCTTCTGCTGTACATTTTTTTGTCAAGGGAACACGTGTCTTTTATTTCCAGAACATTATATAGAGGTATTGTGCCATGCATGAGTTTTTTATTCACAATAAATAATAGTTAATAAAGAAAAAAGTTCTCTAAACATAAAATTAAATCATTAAGTCAGTAAGAGCATCAACAGAAGCTGGTTTGTGCTGTCTATTAGAGCGATGTTACTAATTACTAAATGACCTGCAAAGATTCCACAGAAAATTTTTCCCTGAGCTTAGTAAATTTTAATGATGATTTTGCTGAAAATCGAGTGTATTTAGATATAATGCACACTGCAGGCAATGATCCTGCTTACCATAGGATACACTTAGTTAATCAAAAGTACTCCAGAAACACTATCAGAGTGCCTTTATTTGACTGAGTCCAGCTGTGAACTCCAGATATGTCAGGAATAAGATTTGCAGTTAATCGGCAACAGCTTAAAAGATTTGAGAAAGGTTCCTCTAAACAGGAGGAACATAGAAAGTCACATTTGACTCACAGATGCAGGTCCGTCTTGAGGACAAGCTCCTGCTGACTATTTCCAGCAGAGCTGGAGCTGAGGCAACTTCTACTCTCACACAACCACCCGTTTGCTTGAAGGCTTTCAGGACAGGGACTGGATGGGCCGTTCCTCCTGCACCTGGGGACGTGCAAGTAGTGCCACTGCTGAGAAGCCTCTCATAGCAATGAGTCACTTTTCTTACACAAAACTTCTAAACAAAATAAACTCTCTTAGTAAAATAACACTTACTGGAGCCATCAGCTTATGCCAGAGACAGCAGAAGGTTGCTAAGAAGGTCTAGCCCAAGGGGATGTTTACTGTTTGAGATTTGTTTAGCGCTTATGGTATAATTTGTGCCATATGTTTTCTTATTTACAGTTTTCCACGCAAACCATTTTCTATTAGACGCAGAGCGCAAGGAACTTTCTAGCTCTGCGCCTCCCCCCATAACATACCCCTTCATTACAGCTGGGATCGTCCTTCTGTGGCAATTCGTAACTGAGTAACATGTCCCCTGAATATTTTATCTGGTTTCTGGCAGTAGAGAAAAGTTGCAGCTGATGAGCCTGATTTCCTGAAACCTAATCTGACAGAACGGAGCACACATGGAATATGGAACATTAACTTGGTTTTCTGATGACCTTCTGTATTCATCTCGGGAGAAAACCTCCTTTGGAGGCTGTTTCCAGCTGGTGGCCTGGGACACTCTGGTGTGAGTCTTTTAGTAAAAAGAAGCATGCTTTCTGCTATTAATCATACGGAGGTTGCAGCAGCAGTAGTAAATTAGTGAGCATAAATTGTCATAAATAGTCCGAAGTGAAGGGCTGAAACTGTCACCCACCACAGAAGGGTTTTTACATTTCTCCTATCCTCCTTGAAGGGACTGAGTGTCCGTATTTTGGCGTAGAGTGGAAAATCAGGGAGTAAGCCACAAAGGCATAGGGAAGAGGAGATCTTAAATGGCTGAAATGTCAGATTGACAAAGGAACTGCTTTCCTTGCATTTCTGAATGACATCTCATTCCTGTGGTACAGCAAATGCTTCAAAATCCTTCTCGTGTCCGAGAAAGAGGATAGGCTTTTCCTTTACTGACAGAGGTGTATTTCTACTGGCCCTTTCTATTACTTAACGTATTATCGAGCAGTATCCTCGCAGCATAAATAACTGTGGGAACTGAATGACTCCTAGTTTTTACACCAGTCGAATTTTTAATAATAATCCAGCAGGAGTTTTTAAAATCATATATGAATAAGAGGGAAGCTGAGCCTTTGGTTCACTGGAGGGAATAACAGGGCCAGCAATTAGCTTTGAAAAGCCAACAGTGAGTAAATTAGACATACAATTTGGAACAAATAAACATGGAAATTTTCTGATATTTTTCTGAAGTGGTTCTTCAGGCTGCCTCCACAGTGAGTGTTGATCCAATGCTTGACGGCAAGTGTTTCTACACAGCCTCTACTGTCTTCCCACTGTACCTGACGATGGTCTTTCCTCCAGCGAGCAAAGAAATGCCACTTGTAATGGCCAGACTTACAACGTTCAGTTTGATTTTTCTGCTTATACTTCTGCTGGACTTACCGTTGCTGTTTATACATCATGTCTTTGTGCAGGGCCTGCTTCCTCCACACCGTTCTCGTTCAGAAGGAAATGGGAGACTGTTTGGACTGACATTGTCCAGAGTTTTCATTTTTCCAGGTGGTGCAGGGCTTTGCCTTATTGTAAAATAAATCATTTTTTTTCCTCCTGGTGTTCTTGAGTGCAATGTTTGTGAGCTAATAAAAAGTGAAAGATGTATTGGTGGGTTTAGGTCAACACAAAAATGCAAACCAAAAGATAAAAACAAGAAAAAGGTTGTCTCAAAGTCCTTTGCATGGTCCCTTTTCTTTGTCCTGTGACAAAAGAATATCTATAGTGGAAACTACCTCTGGGTGTGAAGTTTATGTTTATTTCTCTCACATTTTAGCTTTGCTAAAAGGATAACTGTGGGCTGGAAAAAGGGAAATGTTCCGCCTGAGTGGAACTGTGGTTATAGTGGAACACCGCATGTCTGACCTCACTCCAGTGCTGGGCCCACTGGGAGCACTGGTTTCTCCAGGGAGCCCGGCAGTGCGTAGCCTCACCCTGGGGCTCTGCCCTCCCCTTCCCTCTCCCTGCGCTGGCCCCTGGAACACGGCCCAGCTCCACCCTCGCCTGCTTCACCGCCGGGCATCGCCTTGGTCAGCGCCGTGCGGCACTGGCACCATCACCGGCCAGAGGCTGCCAAAAATCCCGTGCAGATGATCCCCAGGCACCCTGCCGGCACCACGGACGGGAGCCCAGGCTGTGCCAGTGTCATCTGCACCCTGAGAGGTAAATATTTATTTACCGACCAAAGTCTTTTTATTACACAGGTCAGTGAAATACGATAATATTAATGTAATACTTTTATTTCAAGTACCACCGCCCATAACGGGTAGGCAGCAGAGAGCACCTTTACTCTAGTGAAACGGAGTCAGCGATGCTCGGCTTACAGCGCAGTGCAGCGGTGCGCTTCACTAACTGTCATTCCTCTTCATTTTATCACAGCCTATTCTTAACTCCCTCTTGCAAATGTACATTTATTTTTTAAGGATCCTCACTTTAAAATAGATCAAGGGCGTTAATTTAACTGTAAACACAATCCATCTGGCATCTTTGAAGTAAGTTAGTTCTTTAATGATTTCACTGAAATCAACGCAGCTCACTAACTGTTAATTAAGCATCTTCATCCAGCGGACCACAGCCTATAGAATTAAAACTGTGAATAATAAAATGAAGGAAACATAAAAGAGTTTCTTTTGATCTGGAGTTTTTCCCCAGCAGAATGAGATCACAAATGTTTCATTATGTTTTATAGACTGACAGAAGTTCAAAGCTAACACTAGACAGAAATCGGTTGTCATCACTGGATTAAATACCTATGATTCAGTCAGATATGGTTATTGGTTGTGGTAATTCCTGCAAGAGTGCATCCGTGAATAAAAACAGCAAGTGTGGTAATCATATATAGTCACGAAAAAGTTTAGGCTTACCTAGGAGCATCGTTACTACCGGTGGGAATAAGAATCAGCATTTCACTACAGGGTGCTAGAAACAATAAGAAGCAAGACATTGGGGACATTTGAAAAGACGCAAGTTTCAGCTAATATGCAGCTGTCCCCAGCTGACTGTTAAAGGAGCAGGGACGTACCGCCACACTGAGTGCTGCAGCTCCTCACCCTGTCGCCAGTCAAACACCGCTCCAAGAGCTGCCTGCAGGCAGGAGCCCGGCACTCGCCAACAAACCGAAGCGGCGGTGCAGAACCAGCCGTGCGGCAGCCGCCGGGCCCCGGGCAGAGCCCCCTTGGCTGAGGTCCTGCTCTCACGCTGCCCAGACCGAGGTCTGAGAGAAAAGAGTAGATAATAAGGAACTGGTCAGGACTATATCTCATTTCCAGTGAATCTGGGGTAAAATTATATTCTTCATTGCTCACACATATCTTCAAAAATTGGGTGCTGCTGAAAATACCTGCAAGTTTTGTAGTAGGAAATGTGTAAAAGCTCTTAAAAATGTGACACGTATGTGAGCACTTGCTTTGAATGCTAATTATAAATGGAGAGCCTACACCTTCTCTGGGAACTGCTTAATATAGCTGTATTCTCTGGACTTCTTGGGAGCACTTTTTTCACATCAATGCATGCTTTGGTTTATGTTGGGAAGCATGTAAATGAGCTATATAGACATATGAAAATATATATAATTGCATATGATGGTTAAAGGAAGTCTACAGGAACTACTTGTTGATACTAAGCAAGCAATTTTTTTAGATGAACAACTGGCATAAATGAATATGACATAAATTACATCTAGCCTGAATCAGCTTTAACTTACTGTAGAAAAGGTATTGATACACAGTGAACTGCAGAATGGAGGATAATCAAGCTTTCTTCCATTTGCCATGAGACCTTTCCATAGATCTTACAGCTGCCAAACTTTTCACAACTAAGAATTGTTATGGCCATTTTTGGTACCACTATTATCACAAATTATTAATAATTTGCACTATAATTAATTTCATTGGATACTATGATACAGCAGCCTAGAGAATTTAATCATGATACCCATAGGAGGGCAACTATGTTTTAGAAATTTGAACAGAATCAACTTGATTTGAGAGTTCACACAGATAAAAGACAGAAATAACATTGTGCTTCATGTCATTTCCTCCCCCATTTCCAGTGCTAGTACTGGAAAAATACTACCAGGAATATTCCTGCATAAACCACCGTAAGTATCACAATGATGTAAACCCTTATATTGTGCAGAAAAATGAGAAGTATGCAGACCAAAGACATAATAAATGCTCTCCTGAAACTGAATCAAACAACTTCCCTTTGGAGGTATTTTGCTGTCAGACCTCTATTGGAAAATTGGCTATTTTCGTTATTCCTACCCTGAATACAAGCTATTAACACCTCTGAAATGATTCTGCACCTGCGAATATTTCTCTAAGAGCAACGACTGTGGAAGAGGCAGAGTGTAGAGCTGTCCAGAAAGCGATGGTAGCTTTAATGAGCAAATCCGCGACAAACAGGACAGTTAGGCATGAAAGGAACAAACAAGCAGCCACAGGGATTTAGTTTTATTCCTGGTCTGCTGTATTTCTAGTTCTGGACAACAAAAGGTACATTTTAAAGACAGCTACTGACACTAGCACACAGCTGAAAAGACCATAGAAACCATTCACAAGGATGTATTGAATGCCAAATTGTTTTTTAAAAAAAGTTATACCAACATTTTCCAAGGTATAAACTGGATTTTGTGTGTGTGCACTTGCACACCCACCCAGCTCCTATCATATGCCTGTGTTTGGAGAATGTAAAAATTCCTCAAAATTTGGGGTTATTTGGGGGTGGGAAGGAAGAAACCAAGGTTCTAAGTTCAGCCAGGTGCTCGGTATTTCTTCCCGAGGACTGATTCCTGGCCTTACTGACTGTAATGAACTCCTTGTCACTGAAAAAACAGCAGAGAGAAACACCCAGTTTGTCCAGTTTTCTCCAGTTCACAAGCTCTCCGGCTCTGAAAGTCTATTTGAAATTGTAAGGAAGGCAAAGAAGCCTTTCAGATTCAAGCAAACTGTCCTTCCCTGGGGAAAACTTCTTCCCAGCCACCACTGATGATGCAAGGGACAGAACATCCCCTGCCAAGTAAGAGCAAAGGGTTGCTCAGATGGTTCCAGCTCTTCTTGATCCTCAAGGCAGGAAGAAAAGAGTTGGCTTTCTTTGCTTACCACGGCTGGCTGTGCTGGGGCTCAGAGGATGCCTTTGGTGGGCAGGACAGTTTCTCAAGGGTGAAAGAGAGTTCACCAAGAAAATGCATATTCACGCCTCTCACCAGCACTCTTACTGGACCTACTGCAGTAGTCTGACAAGCAGGCATTTGTCCTCTGCAGGATTTTCTTTTCTTCTTTTTGCAATACTACAGTCCCATTTTTTTCCAATTATTATAGTCTACTGTGATGCCCTGCTAGGAAAGACACAGGAGATGGCATGTGCCTGAGCTGCTAAGATGCACTAGATGCAATTTTGCTAAAATTAGGGCCTGTTCACTTGTAAGCACAGCTTTACAAGAGTTTTTTTGCCCAAAATATGAAGCATAGATTGTCTCAAAGAAAATGGAGGCAAATGAGCAAAGTCTGATATACAGTGAGTATTCAGGAAGAATAAAGTGGAATAACAAAAAAGTAGTTTCTTCCAGGGCATTGGCCTGAGTCTGGGATTTCCTGGGTGCCTTACATAAAGTTTTACTGTTCGATATGTGAGTAGAATTTTCATCTAATTTTACCAATTTAAATCATTACCTCCTTTCTTTTATAAGATCAATATATTCATTAAGAAGAAGGGTTTCATCTAATGAGGTCAATATAATTGAAAGGCTATTCAACATTCTTTTTCTTGAGCAGATGCTTCAGAGAGTCAGCCCCAATTTATCGTTTGGTTACACAGAGTTTAAGGTTATGTTAAGACCTACAAAACCCCTGATTATTTATTTAAAGGAATCTAAATATAGCTTCTTTTAATGTTTTAGTACCTAGTGAATAAAACAGCTGTCAGCAATATGTTCTTCTGAGAGGCGTTCATTATGAACACTAAGTCTGTTGTTTCTAATTTCAAAAATATGGCCATAGTCAATAGCCACCCGCAGACAGGTGTGCAGTCCAAATATAAATTTTGTATTTGCCAGCTCATATGCACATTAAATATGAAGACAGTAATACTAAGTTTTAAACAGTGGAACAGTAAGAGCTCTAAAATTAATATCAAATGCCTTGACACTGTCAGATGGTTACCAGGTGCCCTACCCTATGAATTTTACATCATTAGGGACATATTTAAGAAACATGATATGTGGTGCAATATGTCACTGAAACTGCCAAATTCAGACGTTGAATTATGTTAGGTAAAATAATTTCTCACGTTTGACAGATTTAAGTGGCTTAAAGTGTGGAAATTATTTTTGTCCTATGGGCTCTGTGAGCACTTAATACAGATATTTTCAAGTGGGCAAGCTAAGGATCTGGAACAGATCGCTGACTAAAAAGGTGCTCCCCTTGTTTATGGCCAGGTTGAATCAGTCCACAATTCTCTATAGTTCTGAATAAAACAAAAATCCCAGCTTCAGAAACCAGCTACAGACTTTTACTTCACATACAATGAGTAGAAAAGTCCTGGTCATGTTGATGTCACTGGCAAAACTCCTACGGAGTTTTAATAAAACCCTGGCCGTTGACTCTAACAGGTACTATTAGAATCTAAACAAATGAATTAGATGCAGACTGAGCATGGGAGTAGGAGTTGCTTCATTTGATATAACACATCATCGTGTGAATTAAAACTTATGTTTTGCCTTCATTTCTTCTCAACTAATAACAACAGCATGTCTGAGGATGTGTGGAAAAAGTTGCATACAACCTCCAAGTAAAGATACTGAAGTTCGCAAATTTGTGTTTCTTTTTCCACAAAACTGTATGCAAACATTATTTTTAAAGAAGGAAGGGAGGGGAAGTAGAGGAATGAAACCAAGTGTTCTAAGATATTTATGTATGAGAGTATTATTTCATTTAGCTAGGAATAGCCGGTATGCCAGGCAAAAGGAGCGTGTCTTGAAATGAGGGCAGAATAGCTGCAACCACTAACACTCACACCCTCACTTTGCTCACAAAACCCTTTTTTTCACGTTTTGTGTGCATGCCTGAAATACGTTGCATGTCCACACATTTCTCATACAAGTGTGGGACTGAGAATTGCCACCACGTATGACTTCATCTCCAAGCACTGGAAACAAGCTCTCAGCTAGCAGCGGCCAGGAGCACCTTCCCTGAGCAAACAGAACGCCATCAAAAGCCATTGCAGCAGCAGAATAAAGAGAGCAGTTTACTGAGAGCGGTTTACTGCTTTGAAGGAAAGGTCTGAGAGTGGTACTGACCCAGAAAGCCTTTATTAATGGCCTATGGATTTTTAGTTAATAAAATTTTGATAAGTCTAAGTTAATCTTGAGTAATGTATCGGTATGGAAACAATCTAGTTCAAAGGATGATTAATCCATTCCAGTGTGATAAACATTAAGCAAGGATAATTAATTCCAGATTTTTAGATTCAAGAACTTAAGCTTCTGAATGGCTAATCAAATACATACAACGGTAAGATAATTCAGGAAGTCTGATCACATCTCACATGCCCCACCAGAGGCCTCATCTATCATAAAAGAAATAATCTCATTCTTGGAGCAACTTGACAGCACAGTCAGACATTGTACCCAAAACTATCCATCCCACATCTAGTCATCCATCCAAAACAAACTGCTTGGGCATTCACCTTGGAAGGATTTCTGTAATCCATATGCTCTTTCACACAACTTTGCAAGTGTATATGAGTCTTCATTGTGATCTCCTGTTGGAAGCACTTGATTTATATCATCCCAGACCAAAGCAGATGTTAAATCACTAAAATCTGGAATCAAATCTGGCAACCTTGGACATACCTTTAAATAATTCATCCATGTGTACAGTTCTTAGATACATTTCTTCATACTTTGGGAAGTCTTCCCAGAAGGCATGCAAAAATGAAGTATGAGGTTCGCTACTACTATAAACCAATATTTATCCAGGTAATAGTTACAGTAAAATACACTTTTCCCCTACTTAAGTAAATTATACTGTCAGGCTAATAAGATTTTAAAACATAAGTTATAGCCAAAAAAGGAAAAACCAACAAATTTAGGATGGTCCTGAATAAGTAAGGAGATTCCTAGAGAATGTATTCGGGAAGTTTTAATCTTCCTGTAAGATTTGGGCCACTTGTGCTAGAGGCAAACAGAAAAAATTAGCACCAGAGTATAATTACTGAGTTCACACCGAGGTCTTTTTGGCATGATTGTCTTGTTTCCAGTACCTGATTGGCCAAATTACAGCTGTCACTGGAATGTGCCATTTGTGAGAAAAATGAAATGGCTATTCAAAACAAAGTCTTCGCTGTAGAGTCGTATAATTCCTGCGAAGTACATCATCGAGAGTTTCTGAAACTTCCACAGCTAATGTAAATAGCAAGATGGAAAGCAAAGACAAAATGGAAATGAGCAACAAGTCTTGGGGCTACATTACATCTTCACGTGGACTGCTGCAGCTGCAGTGAGTAGAGAACTCAGGCGTTAGACTCTAATATGTGCAAAGGTATTTCTGATGTAACTCTGATCTGACTTCCAAAATAGGTTTTAGAAAATTATTTAAAAATGTGTTTGTTCCTGCCTGGAAAAAAGTTTGAAGGAAGGAACTCACTTCACGAGTTTCAATATTGTTCAAAGAAAGGACAACCCAATCATCAAGGTGTCCCTTAGAAACTGTGGAGGGTCGTTAGACCAAGTAATGCGAGTTTGCCAAAAGGCACAATGAGAAAAGGTGGTCAGAGGGCTTGTGAAAATCTGGGTGCTTGGGCACTCGAGATTTTCATACTTTGTTTGACTGTTCAAATAAAGTACCTTCACAAAAGACACCTTCACAGAAAGAGATGGTATTTTTCCATTATGTGATACTGAAAAGTGCTCCAAAGGGGACAGAATTGGATGAAGCAAAGTTCCTATTTTAACACAGAATTTTAGTTCATTAAATATAGTAGGAACACAGAAGGGAAAGAAAATTCTTTATATTCACCAATTCAAAGCTGGTTATGATGCCAAGAACTGAGAAGTGATTAGGCTGCTAGAAAGAAACATGATTTATTGTATAAACATCATAAAGTCGTCTTGTTTCCAGGTGTTAGCTTGGTAACCAAAGCCAGAAAAGCTGAATCCTAGCAAACAGTATTTTATAAAAAATACGAACTGCAGTTGATACCACTGTTCCCAGTACCCCCAGCAGATGTGAGTATTGCTTAAACACGCTAAGTTTTCGGGTGGAACCATGCCAAGAATGCCATCAACAAGCAGTCCCTAGCAGGATTCAAAGGATGTCCTCCGCAAAACAACAGCACGGAGGTTTTGTTTCTGTTACTGGGATTTATTTCATTCTCAGGAGCTTGTTTCATTTCCTATCTTGGGATGATGGGTCTACTAGAAACATGTCAATAGAAGACAACCACACTTCCCTTCCATTATTGTATGTGCACGCTGAAAGAGAGATCAGCAGGACTACCACCTCTGAATGCTTCTCTCTGGGGAAATCTCCCATGAAATACAAGTACACAAAGAAGTATTTAAATGTCTATTTCCACAGCACACATGCTTGATAAAATGTCAGTGCTTGAGTATAACTGCATTGAGTTACTAAGGGTTGGAATGTCATCTGTAAATGTCAGAACAATATTGGAACTCTCCATTTATAGAACTTGAACTCCATTTTTCTCTATAGAGACACTATGGGATTATATTTCTTCAGAAATACCCATCTGAAATTTCTCCTAAACCATCATCTTAGTAAAACAAGCCTTATTAAAAGTAGGAGAATTATTTGAAATGGAAATAAACTGGATGTTTAAAACATATTTAGACTAAAAATTCTCACAAGATAAACCAAATATTAACTTCCACTTAATTCCAGAGAAAGGCAAGCACCTAATTCTGTATTATTTAAAGGCAATCTCCTCTCTCTTGATTGTTTCTATCAACCCACTAGCAGCAGGCTGCCACGTACAGAGACGCTCTCTTCTGCTAACTCCAGGATCGTCTAATCCTGCTGAACCTCTTCCAGAGCCACGATCCTTGCGTTCCAAAACCATACTCAAGCTCTGAGGTTTCATAAAAAGATTGAGGCCAGAAGTACTGAAGAAAAGAAAATTTATCAATCCTAGACCACTTTGTCTGCCTGTTACTATTCTCAACCAGGCCTCCAAGCAAGCTTTCCCAGTAGCATTGTTTGATGATTTTCAAGAATATTATAGACAAAGATCTGATCCTTTATCACAGCTTGGCAGGCTCTGAAATTTTATTATGACACTATTTGTCTGTTTTACAACAGACACATTTCTCTGTTTTACAAAATCAAAGTAGTCTACATTGTGGGCAGACAATGAGCACCAAAGGTAGAAGAGAAACAGGTTCTTTAAAACCTTATGTGACACACTTGCTGGTTTTAAACAATTACACAGCCTTATCGCTTTAAAAAAAATAAACCAGCACTATTTATGACTCAGTGTACTTCACAGCTTTGATAGGGTACTGTAGACATGAGGTGGATTATATGTTTTACGTAATATAATCATATTGATTATCAAATCATCATCAAATATGACAACCCATGAAGTATATTGTTTGTCTCTACAAAGAAATCTGTAAGAAAAAATGTTGGCTTCTGAATCACTGACTGTCTCCAAGGAGTTACTTGTGTGCTTCAAGCTAAGCACACATAAATGACTACCAGACTGTGGGTGAAATTTGCTACAGCAAATTCCACTTAAGTTCAAATGTCATCTATTACAACACAACCCAATTAAAAAAAAAAACAACCAACTAAACAGCGGCATGTAAACATTGATGTCATTACCATGGTTTATGCGGTTCATAAAACACAGGACCTAATATTCTACTGTATGGTAAAAAAATCAGAGACAAATTGGAAATAAAGCTTGGGACAGAATCAGGAAAGTTTGCCTGTTCTCTGGCAAAGGACTTGCACAAAGACTTGAAAGATCCTAAGTTGGGCTCTTCCTGCAGATTTCTTAGAAGGTAGAAAGAAGGTAGAAAACAGTTTGCGTTTTGCAGCATATTAATGTACTGATTTTCTCAAGTGGAGAGAGGAGGAGGAAAACTTACTGTGGAGGAACAGCCAATGTCCTGAGAATAACCTGAAATGCCAACTTAGCATTTTTGCACTTAAAAAATGTCTTTGACTTTTATAAACAGGCATGATGGTAAAATTGAGACTGTTAAAAATACATGGTTTACTTTGGTAGTTTATAATTCACAGTGGCATTTTGTGGGTGGAGCTGTAAATTAGTAAGTGGACTGCTGCCACAGCAGAGTAGGCTGCTGCTCTGCAAAGGGGAATCTTCGCTAAGAATAGGGATGTGGTCACGGTGATAATGAACAGGGGCTCGGCCTGCCTGAAACGCTGATGGGAGATCTGGAGATGGTTATTGGATCTGAAACAGCTGCTCTAGAAATTAGATGTTATCGAATATTTTTTTGAAAGATTGAATTGGATGAAAAGCAAGCAAAGCTTAACCAGTGAGGCTTGATTTCAGTTTTTAGTAGTACCACCAAAAGGAAGAGTGGCATATGAAACACTTATGTTGTCAATAAATTGGAAGGTACAGTTTTACAGACAATGAAACGTTGATCAGGTATTTGATCCGCTCTGTCAAACACTCAAACACAAAAAGGCCTGTTTATAAGTCAGTTACTTCCTGGAAACAATATTATTGTTCTCAATAAAACCAGCATTTTAAAGACATTACATTTCTCTGAGTGGGAATGATGTGCTTGTCACTAGGATGATATTCCTTTGGACTGTTCGTAGCTGTAAAAGCCTTATCCAAAGGTTGCAAGCCAACAGCATTACATGAAGAATCCTGAGTGAAAGGTGCAGATAGATGTGGATGGCACTGTAAAACACACTCCACCTTCAAATGTTTGGAAGCTTTACTACTGAGTGACAGCTGCTATACGATTATTGTTCAGCCATAAGTACACAAGAAAATATTCTGAACCCAAATGCGTATCAGGGTGACCTACGTGACTGCAATAAATTCATGGGTTTGACTGCTTAAATTCCTCCCCAGTGGACATCACCACAGTGCTCTCACTTCTCTGGCCTTGAGGAACATGCTTCAGCTATGTCAGCCTTGAAACAATCCACAGGGAGCTTTTGTTGAAAAAGCAAAAAGAAATCTGTATGAAATCATTGCATCCACTTCACGCCCCACACAACCCGTTCCTATCATTTGATCCCTGTTTGTGCTGGCCAGCTCTAGGCCTCCCGGCACAGTAAGAGCTGCATGCAGATGTTACACGGCTAAACAGCTTGTCAGTGGAGGAAGCCAGGTCACTTCTCCTGTAGGAAAATCACTGACAAAGTGCTTTTGCCACAAAAAGTCTATAATCTGGCTCTTTTCCGAGGCAGGACGCTGGACACAATTCTAGCAGAGGACATTTTGAGCTGCATGATAATGGTCCCTCCTTAAACTTGATACAAATATGGTTGTAAGTGTGTGTGTGTAATGCAAAAAAACCCCAAAATATAACAGAAATATTTGCTACTAGCATGAGTCATATATAATAAATGATATTTTTATTTTTAAAAAGTGCACACAAGCAGATCATTATGACGTATCAGTATTTTTTAGGACAGATAAGCATTTGGAAAGAAAGAAAAGAACATCAGCATTCTATACATTATAAAGAACAATGAAATACCACATTCAACAAACAGGTACTGTCTGTGTATGAAATAACTTATGTTTTCAGTTTAAAAATATATATATTATTTAAATACAAATTCTAAATTACATATATTTAACTTACCTGAATGTACGACTTTTCAAAAAACCTATCACAGTTCTATAAGCGTGTATCTATAAAACAATTACTTTCTCAATCAGAATTGTTTTTTGTATTAGCCCTGTATCAGCTAAATATTTACATGTGTTTAACCTGAGGCATGTCAGTCTTAACTCACTTCAGTGAACAGCAGCTCTTGTATTCAAGCACAGATAAATACTTAAATACCTTAACTAGAGCTGTGTCACTGTGAAAGGGTATATCAATGCATTCAGAGCTTAAATTATATCTATATCTAAAATAGTTTCCTACTTATATTTGTAAAATATTACTATGGTATACTCCTGATCATAATGGGATGTAGGGAAAAAAGGCTGGATGGGACAGCCTTGTGGCGGCAACTATTTCACGCAGTGCAGTAGCGTGTGCTGTACTGGTGCTAAGCAGTACTGGGAAAAGACAGGAAGAGAACCTAATGCTCTTTAAATTTTTGCCTATCTTAATAGGATAGATATCATTATCTTGGGCAACTAGATATCTACAGTAACAGAAATATAATGACTGATAAATATTATATAATTATTAGTAATTAAAATATGCAAATTACTGTGCAACCAGTCCATGGGTGTTCTCTTCCCCCATGGGAACTGAAAGGTGATTATCCACACTTACCATGGATTGAAAGGACGCACACAAGATTTTACAGCACAGACCTAACACATGGTAAATTCACAGACCAATTTACAACTTTGTGTGTCACTACTGTCATGCAGTCTGCCTTTTCGCTTCTGTTCCATGAATAATACAATTCTTTATATCAGTAATACCAGGAAAATTTTCCATATGTGACCAGCCAGTGGGATATACAGTAATAATTGACCTGCTTTTCCCTGCCCGTAACAGAAGTTTTCCCAGGGAACAACTAACATTATAGTCCTAAGTCCTGCAAAATACTAGGAGGCCTCAACAGCCTTGCCTCCAACAAGAGTTAGCCAAATATTGAAAAGTTTCTTTATTATTAAAATAAACTAAATTAAAGAATTCAGCCAAACATTGTTATGTATGAAGCTTTCAAAAACTGCACATAATTCTGGATGCTGTCATTCTTGTTCTCTGACTTCTGTAGGCTGTTCTCCAGCTCTTTCAAACATACTTCATGGTACTTTTCATTCTAAAGTAAAAAAAGAAATGCAATGCAACTTAAAAATAAAATACAAATCAATCAAAATAATAACCAAAGACAAGTAGTACCTGATTTTTATAAGCTTTATTTACCCATGAAACTTTTCAGAGGCTCTGCAAAGGTGTGAGGATTTAAAATGGACTAACAAGCAAAGAATTATTTAGAAATTAAAATGTATTGGTAATTTGATTGGAAGTAACAAATTTAAATAATTTTAAATAGACCAAGGCTCTTGAGATTCAATTCTGTTCCCATCAAACTCAATAACTGGACTACCACTGATTTTAAAGAAAACAGAATGAGGCTTAAATATAAACAGTAAAGTAACTTACAGATATCATACAAGTTGCATAAAAATAGATTTCTTTAAAACTGATAAAAAGAACAAAAAATCCTGCCAAAAATGCAAGTGTCTCTACTTGTTTTTTTAAGTTGCAGAGAGAAATAAATTAGGATCTAATTTTAAGGGTGCTCAACTGCCAGTAAAGGTATAACAGTGTTTAGCACCATATTCTGTAACTTTTACTTGTATCCACTGGCAGTGACTCATTCCATATTGTTTCTTTTCCTTGTACCTTGGTATTATATCAAAGACAACCAATGCAACTCTATGATAATAAAAACCCCCAACATATATATATACTGTGCTGTACATTTTCAGGTTCGTTTCAAGACTCCAAGACTTTAAAATAAATGTAATCAGGGAATCTTTAACTAGACTTCATGACGAGTAAAAAAGATCAATTTGAAATACAATATACTGTTTCTATATCACCATAAACCTCTACTACCAAAAAGCCCAGAAAGATGACTAATACCAAAACCAAACTAGGATCTCTGAACATAGGCCTTAAGGTATAGGATCTGATAAATTGGTCTTTTTGTCTTTTTCAGCTGAATTACAACACCCTCCCTGCCTCGCCTCCCCAAAAAAAGAGATTATATGACTGTCTAATCTTACTACACCTCATTAGCGAAAGGAAATTAATTTCTTTCTTAATATTAAGGCAAGGATATTACAGTAATTTGCTTACTGAATATGATTAAATTTCATATGCCAATTCAAACCTGGGAGTTTTTCCTCAGACAAAAGACAAGAAAATTTTCTTTATTTTCTATTTTACTATAACATAGTAAGAAATTCCTATGAAAAAATATTTGAAGTAGAATAAAACACTAGCCTGATGTCTGATTTTGTATTAAGAACACTTTTGTCTTAGGGTAAATGCAGGCATTAAGTTACTCTTGATAAAGATAAAAGTTAATTAAAGCGTACTGAATTCAGAACCGTACCTCTGATGTCTTATTTGAATCTTGAATAGAGTTTGCATTTAGGTTGGCTTGATTTTAATCCTGAATGCTTCCAAGTCAGAATACAGAATATTGGTTTTGAGAGTGATACTATACCTTTCTAGTGTCTTTTGTTTTTATTTTACATAGCTTTGTAGCTTATTATCACTGATTACAGGACAAATCTCTAACTGTATCAAAACTTTGATTAAAGCAAATGATGTGCCATCACTAGTCTAGGGAATTCAGATATGTCTGACAATTAATAGAAAATGTGCTGAAATTTTCTGGATTAGATAAAACAATAAATCAGACTTCTTTTTTTTGTTTGTTTTCAGAGATCATTACTTATCCAAAATACCTTCTTAGACTGTACATATCTTAGACGTCAACGTATCAAAATCTGGGCATTTAAAGGCTTGACACTTTGAAAAATCAGAATATCTCTTTTATTACTAACTACATTAGCGCAACATTGGTATATAAGCTGAAAGCTTTTCACAAATTCCAGTAAGATCAGATTCTTGTATCAAGTCAGGAAAAAAAGAAGATACCGCTATGTCATTATGGAACTGTTATGCATTTATTCAAACCTAGGTATGCTTACTGAACATGATTAATCTGAGAGGGAAATTACAACCTCATACATATTTTTTAATTTTTGCCTTGCTGGGAAAACTGGATTGAGTAAGAGATGTAAACTCAGTATTATTCCAGTGGTTTAGTAAAATAGACTGGGCATCTCTTAAGTCTATTGATAATGTCAATATACAAAGTATATTGTCAAGTTGAATTAATTTGCTGTTCCCCAAAGTATGTATTAATTGTATTAAAAGTGTGTTTTTCAGTAAAAGGAACTTTATGTAAACAGTGATGTGGTGAGCAATTTCTTAAGTCATAAACAGTATTATTTGCTCACATGGTGAAATATGCAGAGGAGTTGTTTTTTCTCTTCTTGGCTCTCTCTCACTTGAGTTTCAAGAACCAGCATTTTTGCCTGAAGGGCTTGTTCTTTGTATGACATTTTTTCCAGTTCTTCAGCTACCTGTGATAGTAATGAGAGAGAAATGATGTATATTTACTTTCACTTAAAGCCCAAACCGAACTATTTTCTTATATCTTAGCATTAGTAGCTCTATTTCCTATTCTGTCATCTACTACTTCAGCTATTTCCCATGCACAGAAACTAAACAAAGCTGGGAAATATTCTGGCTAAATTTGAAAGAAGTTTCAATTTGGGAAAAAAAGTCATATTATTGAGAGGGAGACACTTTTGTAACTCATTTGTAAGTTTACCCAAACTTGTTACATTTTCAAAACCAAATCAATATCCTCAGACAATATTGAGAAATTTCAGATAGTTTATTTAAACATGATTAATCTGAGACAGAAATTACAACTTCATACATATTTTCTGATTAAACTAATACAATTCACTACAATCTAAATTCCTACATTTTCTCTTCCATTTGATTTACTGTTTGCATCCTTTCTACAAATGACAAATCTCTGCTTAATATTGCAAGTGTGCAAAGCCTTCCTCTGAAACGAGAAGGATTTCAACACTGAAGTTATTGTGGACTACCTATTCTAAAGAAAATAAGAAAAAGGAAAGATTAAGCTTTTGTTCAGAAACTTTTTGTCGTATGTGTGGGATGTAAATATTAGGTGGTTAAAGCATTTTATTTACACATCACATCAATAAAGTGATGGTGAAATTTTAGTCCACTGAACTTCATCATTAATTTCAATAGGATCCGAACTCCACAAAGAAGTTGAATTGTGCAATCCATATTTAAACATGCCGAATTCCCAGTAATGTTTTAGTATTGCTCCATACATGCAAAATAATCTTGCCCCATCTTATATCCTCAAGCACATTTGGTTTCAACACTATTTTAAAACAGAAGATGGCAAACAAGATTAGGAGATGTATTAAATCATCGATACCATTTTTCTCCCTTCTTCCATAGCAGATTCCAGTTGTCTGGTTAATCCATTATATTCTGCAATTTTCTGCTCAAGCTGCAATTTACTGCACTGAAGACTCTCATCTTCTTTTTTGAGCTGGCAAGCAAGTTCTTCATTTTGAAATTCCATCTTTTCTAATTGCCTTTACGCAAAACAGATTAATATATTATAATTCACTATAGCAGAAAATTGTAGGAATTAATTGCAGTCAGATTTTTAAAAAGTTACCTTTTAAGATCTTCATATTTCTTCTGAACATTACCGTTTTCTTCTTCTAAGGAATGACTGCCCATGGAAGTTACACTGTCTTCCTCCTGTGAAAATGACAATTTGTTTCTACTTGAAGAGATCTATATACAGGATATTACAGAGTAAAGTAAGCTTGCCTATTAAAATCCAATAAACAATTTAACTGTAATGTCATGTAAACACTATATTATATTCAAGTAAACATTATCTTGTATTTAAAACAAATAAAACACAGCCAAAGTAGCAGACTAAAACTTTGTGTGAACACTTTAAGACTGAAAACCTGCTACTTAACAAAGTGAAGTCCTAACAAAACCCATATGCTGCTTATGCAGCCTTGTGTATTAGAAGTTGGCCAGGTTTACCTCCTTGTGAACTTTGATTTTTAAGCTTTAGATTCCAGCAAAAATAAGTTCCCTCACTCTACAGTCAGAGGAAGCATAAAAATAATACCACATATATAAACAGTTATCACAGAAGAATAGTGTAGCACTGGCAAAGAATTTCAGAAAGTAGTGAATATCAAAAAGACAGTCAAGTTCATTAAAAAGAGGTGTATCAGTAGCAGAAGCTGAAGAAAGCAAGAAGCCAAACTGTCTTCCCCTGTTCAGCATCCAGATTGACAAACTGTTAGGTTTTCTTTTAAATCTCGTAACAGTAGTGATGAGATTATTGCCCTTGCTACCACGCATCAACAGCAGATTAGCAATAAACAGGCACATCAGCAGCCTGCTGGCACCATTATTTAAGGGGCAACCTCCATCATTCACAGGACTACCCCAAGCAGTTCCAGCCAGTAATTTGAGCTAATCCGGTTGATTTTGCTTATGTGAATCACAGGCTGTTCAGCTAGCAGACTGGTAGCAGCAGAAACCTCCAGCAGAGGGGCAGTAAAGACATGTCCCGGTCCAGCTGAACCCAGAAGAGGGTTTCTGCACATGGTCCAGTTACTTCAAAAGGATTTTTCCTAAATTCTGATCATGGGATCATAAGTTAGAATCTCTAAAAGACATCACCAAGATAAAATGCTGAAATTTTACTGCTGTTCCACCAGACTAGTCATTATATTCCCAATTACTTCACTATACTTAAGAGGGTTTTTTGCATTTATTCAAGAAAACATGTAGTTAGATTAAAATTACATGTATCATTCTATATATGCACCTCAAAATTGATTGTTGCTTATGTACTTTGCTAAGCAAAGATGGATATATGAGTTTATGAGCATTCCTGGAAGGACTGTTTAAAATGATACAAACAAGAACAAAAACTGATGCTATTTCTTGACAAGAAATTTAAAACAAAATCAAGAGCTTATTTTTTTGTAAGCATATAAAGTCTATAGGGACACAGAGACTCACTGTGTTCCAGCTGAAGTTTTCCCACTGACACAGGAAGAAGATTAAGCCCCTTTCCCACCCTACTGATTCAAACAAACACCTTTGTCATTTGTGCTAGCACAGTATTCTTTTCTAACTCAAAAGCACATAAAAGAGAAAAGAGAACAACAAAAAACCCTAAACTTAACCCGGCCATTGAAATTGATGTCACAGACAAAAAAAGTGAGGAATATTCATATTCAGGCTGAAAAGAAAACACAACCAGTAGTGCTAAAATACTGCTGAAAATAGAAATGATCCTATTAAAGCATTTTTTAAATATATTTTGTCAATTGACACAATGAAATGATTAAAACGTTAAAGTTATACACCATCAACAATATACTTTATGACTATTTATCTGAGCAAATATTGTCTGGTTTATAAATTACTCATTAAAAACAAAATTAATGTGGAATTAAATTATTCCACTAGATACAAACAACAATTAGACTTGCATATTTATTTCCAGGGAAGACTGTAAAACGTCTCAGGACATAAGTATTCAAAAGGATCAAGAATATACTCACTTAAAAGATAGAGAATCTAAAAGTAAATATAAGTACCTAGTCTTCTTGTCTACATAGTGAATTCACATAAATACAGTTGGTGATAGTTTTATTTGAATTGTGCTATTTTTACAGAAGGAGTTTTTGATTTATGAAGCAAATAACAAAGGAAACCGCACAACTGTCACAAGGCTAATAGGAAAAAAAAGTTCATTCTTGAATGAGACTTTCTTCCACATAATTTTCTCATTTATCTTTAAAAATTAGCATGTTCTAAGCACCTGAACCTGCAGCTCCCTAAGGGTTTTGCATTTCTGTGCATAGATCCTTTCCCAGGACACAAGGTTTTCCCCGATATCCTTGCTGCTTTTCCTCAGCTGCTTTCAGCAAGTCACAAACATGTTCTAACTCCTTTAACTCAGCCTCCATTTTGTCCCTCACCTGCATCATAGCATCACAGGAGAAAAATGTAAGTGTAAAACCATAAATTAATTGTTGTAATACTTAATGGCTTTCTATGTAAGTAATAAATCTGAATTTCTACACAAGTTGCATAATGTCACCTGTTTTATAAAATACTGACAAATTTACAAGTTCACCATTGGAAAAATTTCTGTCTCTAACTGTATTTCATTAAAGACTCAGTAACACTCACAATGAACGTTTACAAAGTTATGCAAGTGTTAGCAGTTCATCATGCAATACCCAAATTTTTATTTTATTTTTATTGCAATATATTTTGGGAGATGGCATACAGATACAATAAGCAGCTTACAGGAAAAATTCTGACCATACAACTGTTGCAGTATTTGAAAAGAGGGCAACACCTAATGCCACCTGAAGCCACACACAATGCTGTGCAAATACTATTTAGGGGATATTTTTCTCTATTCTACAACTGAATCATTGAAAAATAAAGTTAGTATAAAATAAAATGAACATTAGAGACACTTCTCTATGAGGACTAATTCTGTTCTGTAAAACAGAACATTGCAGGTAATGCAAAACCTGTCCCTCCCTCTTCTCATTAAAAGAATATGTATTTTGATGAGCAGTGGAACTGAGAAAAGTTATCTTCCTACCGATTTGGTATTGTTTTCTGATGCTTAAGAATGTGCTAACTATGTTCCAGTATTCAGCTCCACCTGCTGAAAAAACTTAAAACTCATCTCTGTGTTGATTCTCCATTTTAACTGCTAGTTAAAACAAACAACTTACACTGCAAAACAGTCTTACAGTAGGTTTGCTTCCCTATGCAACTTTCACAGCTGTTCTGTTGAGAGATCTAGTTTTAAAATCATCAATAACAAAATCACATTTTTAGAAGTCATAAATTGAATTACTGAATTCTAAAGTAGCATTACTCTAGGAAACATTTCTCACCTATTTGCAATTGTGCAGTATCCAAAAAACCACCTGCTCATAAGTAAAACTTAGTAAAGCATTCAATGAATTAAAAAACAATTTTATAGATGGAAAAAGAAAAAAGAAAAAGAGCCAGTACCTTGAGACTTCTAATAAGTGGATCACAACAATGCAGTGACTGCCAATGTCCTACAGAATTGTTTGGAAACATGCTTTATTGCTGCAAAACTTACCTTATCTACTTTGTTTTCATGTAAGACACTTTCATATCTGGATTTCAATTCTTCTACTGCTGTTGGAAATTTTTGTACCTAGCACACAAGATAATTTTCACATACATTTTCAAGATGTTTCTTTTAAATATAGAGAAGAGAATCATTAGTATGAAGCATAAAGTAAAACCTTTGATTTCTAAATAGAATCTCAGTATTTGTCATTATATGAAGTTATTTATTTTCATTATCCTACTCACTACAGCAAATATAAAAGGGTAACCAGGTAAAGAGCACTCCAATATCAACATTTCGTTTTCAACAGTGGAGTTGTGATTGACTCCACCTGGAGTCACCCACAGCTACAGGCTAGGGAATTTCATCCCACTCACTGTTTAAGGTTGGCTGTTCCCTGGAACTACATCTCCCATCTTAAAGCTGGCAACACTTTAATTGTGGTGATGTGTCCCACAGACAAGGCACACTGGTTGCACTTACAGTTAGCATCAAGGTTTTCCTCTTGTCAATGATTTAAAAAAAAAGCTAAGTGATGACTGTCAGTGAAATGGTATCTATACTATAGCAGAAACATATATAACTTTGAATTAATGTTCTAAAATTTCTTCTCTGTGAGTAAAGCCAAATACAAAAAAGGAATTGATAAAAAGCCCATTTTAAGTCTGATTTATATGTTTTGCTGGTATTTTCAATGTGGAGCTACCAATGTAAATAAAAAAAAAAACTTACAACAGTACTTGAGTGCTGTTTTACTGTTCTTAGGAATGTGGAAATAAAGATATGACCAAGGAGAGGTAAAATATCATTGGATACGCCCACTAAAGATATCAGACTCAAATTTAACTTTTTAAGTACAGTTTACTGGGTTGCCGACTTGCTTTTTGGGAAGCAAATCTTTTCCAAGCAAGTATGTAATTAGCTCTGTTGGCTTCAATGAGTTTCAACTGGGCTTCACACAATTCAGTAAGGATTATGTGTACTAGTAATAGTGTGGAGACTATTCTTGGATATGGTTTATAATGGCACTCTCCTCTATCATCCTCGATGTTACAACAGTATTACAGTCAACATGACAACAAATCTGTTTTATTACAAATGAAACCTTTATCATTTCCTCAAAACTGCTTAAAAATTTAAAACCCATACTTGAACATTTTTCAGATATGCTAGTCACCTGATTTTTATACTGTTCAACAAGGTTTTCCTGCACCTTTGCCTTTTCTTGCAGATTTAGCAGTTCTTTTCCAACAGAAACGGTACTGGTTTCCAATGTAGCAAGGGAAGCCTTGATTAAAACATGGAAAATATAAAAATTGTAAGACTGTAATTAAAATAACACAATCTACAATATGATATTACTAGCAAGTGACCTGCAGACGTTAAAAAGAGTGATGCAATTATTTATCCTGTCAAACAAAAATGATAGCCCACAGTTCATTTGTCAACTCATCATAATATTTACTTTGGAAGATAAATGCAATACAAAACCTGTAAACCCTTTAAAATATTGAAATTAATAATTAAGCTGTACTCAGTTCTTTAATTTGAAAGAAAATTTTTACAAACATAAAATAACAATTTCCAATTAAGCAATTTTGTAGCTACTGACAGTAAAATAAATGGCATCCTGGTTAAGTAGATAGATGATTAGACACGCCTGTTCCTAGATTTGCCACAGATTTCCACTGATAAATTTTCAAAGTCTCATTTTCACTCACTGTAAAAAAAATGGATGGCAAAATTTATTCTGCAGGTTTGGAATCTCTAGGGGGGAAGTAAAAGGGAAGTAAAATGGTTACTTTATTAATGTATCAGAAATGCAGAGCCATTCAACAATGATTTAAAATAATCTTACCTTTAATTTTTCATTTTCAAGGTAAATCTTTTCATTTTCAGAGTTAACATAATTTAGCTTTCCCAGAATTTCCTCATCTGAGTTTCTTCTCCATTCCTCCTTTCTTTTCAGGTCTTCCAAAAGGCTTGTGATCTGCCTTGTTAGATAGGCAAGAACATCTATATGACATATAATTCTTCCAAAACTCTTACTATGCAAATTAAATTGTACCTTAATACATCTCCTTCATTGTTCTTATTTTATTAAAAGAAAAAAAAAAATCAACGGGAGAACGCATTTAAGCATCCCAAGAAAGCAGTATCTATTGAAATAAGAAACTTTCCAAAAGAGATGTGGTCCACCAACGAAGTGGTCATAGCTCAATTATAAATAAATTCATTACCTAGAACACCCAAGCATACTTCCAAGACAACTATGTATACACATACTGTACAAAATGGAATTATATTGAATTTATAAGGTCCATCAGATAATGTCCTAATAAGAACATTCCATAAGTAGTTTAGGAATGGTACTTTCCATTATTAAAAGCAACAAATTGTGCTATATGCCTCACCATTTGCTTTTCATGTTAATGAAGTTAAACAATGAAATTTGGTTTGCTGTTTAGTTAGTCATACACTGCCTAGTAGACCAAGTCTTGTTAGAATGGTACATTTCAAGCAAAGACTGACATTTTCAGCTAAAATAAAACCAGCAAAAACCAGCTGGAAGCAGAAAGAGTATTTCAGGGACGTATCATAGATGTTTCCCTTTTCTTATTCTTTCCTAGATGCCTCCTCATATACACTTGACCAATAGTGGGCTAGACAGATTTCTGGACTGATGTCATGTACCTGTACTCCCGTTAAATTTTAAAATATGCTGAAAATATTTTCAGAAATGCCAGATTTTCTGAAACAAAACCAAAAGAGTCAAGCCAATTTAATTTGAGCTGTTAGGTATTTGAGCATGAATCAAGTTCTTTGTAAAATAAACATTCTGTCTTGGACCTAGCATAAAGGCACCTACCAGTTTCTTTTGCTTGTTTGAATTATAGTCCATATTTCTACCAACAGAAAAGATAAAAGGATACTTGTCACTGTCTGCCAAAGAAAATGGCATATCCTTCATGTACATTAAGATTTGACTGCATAGTTTGAATAAGGTTGGACAATTTTGTGTTGCTTTTCCTTATATGAATAAACTGTTGAAACACACATCGGAGAGGAACTCTTCTCTATCCTCTAACAAGGAAGATATTAGTGGAACTGAAATAATTTTGCTGTCATTACTCTGAAGTAGAAACTAGAAGCCTAAGTAACAACCTTCTTCTATACTGCAGTAGACACAAGAGTTAACACTCAAGCTGTTTAATCAGTTACTAAATAAATGGTTCTGAGGAAGCAGCATAGTAACTACTAGCAAGTTGAGGCTAATCAGAAGTATGAAGGGGAAAGAACATGTTCCTTACTTGTATGGGGGAATGAAGTTTTAAAAAAAGTTGTGAAATGCAGCAGCGAGAAGGCTACAAATCTTAAATTTTTTCTAGCTTCCAACTTTTAAATTCTGCTTAGATTTTTAAAATATGAATACATAAACTTGTTTACATTGTCAACCTGAGTACTATACTACTAAATATCAAGACTGTGTGACTACAGAAACAAACAAAAAAAATAGATCAACAGTTTAACTTACTTCTTAAGATCTTCTGTTTGAATTTCTAATGTTGTCTTTCCTTCAACCATTCTATCATGCTCATTTTTCCAGATATAGGAAGCTGACAGTATCTCAGACAGTTTGAATTCCTAGAGAACAGAGGAATCACAAATTATGTAATAAAAGAATGCCACTGAACAATACCAACTAGTTCTGCAAAATTTTCTAAACACAAGAGCTACTTAATATAATATTAGATCTTCCTAGTACAAGTCAATGTAAATTTTATCTTGTCTCAAAAGAAAATAAACAAAATTACACACATTTTAAAAACTTAAGGTCTAAGTACAGACTTACATTCAAGGCAGAGACACAGTTAAACACTGGCACTGTATATCAACTGTAGAATACAACAATATTTCAAAATGTAAGATGAAAATATTTTCTTACAACAAAAATATTTGTTCCCAATACATCTCTACTACATATAAATTATATAAATTAATACAAAAATAAAATTCTGCCAAAACATTTTAAGAATAAAAAATAATAGCTAGGTAAGAAATACAAAGTAGAGTCCCTCAAAGAAGTATAGATAATTAACCAACACATGCTATCTTGAAAGCACACCAGGTCTTCAATGGAGAAAGAAAACAACAGTGTGACTACAAAACACCAAAATTTCAGGAGTTAGCTGCCATCCCTCTATACTGCTAAGCATACTTAAAGATCCATTACTGTCTTCTCATAAAGGTCAAAGAAAACAAAAAACCATTATTAACCATCTCCTAGTATACTAACTGGAAAAATATATCTTTAATACTGACATATCCAAAATGATGGCAACACATCTAAGAGTATGAAAACATACTCTTATTAGGAAACTAAATAAAGCAACAAAGATCTTGGCACAGTTCTGATCCACCTTTTGAACAATTACATACTATAGGGATATGCGGGGCAAGAATATAAGGAACAATTTGGATTAAAGGAGTTTTGTACATGGATTTTGAAAAGGTTCAGAGCAAGCAGCTTAGAAACAGAAAGCTAAGTATCCACATGAGATGTCATACACTGCTAAATAAAGAAAACAATGACTTCAAACCCCAATCATGGATTCTCAGTATACTGTACTTCTGAGATTAGTCAGTGTATATTCATAAAGGTCTAACAGGAAGATCAGGAGAGGTGTAACTGAAAGGTAATCAGACCCCTCTTAATACAGTTTAAAGTGTACAACCTCATGGCTTAAGACATTCACTAAATTTTAACAAAACAAAGGCAGTAAATGTAGTAAGAGTTTGCATGTCACTTATAGCAAACTTTTCCTTAACTAAGGAGCAAAAAAATAAAACAGATATAAACACAGCATGACCAACCAACTTTTCCTATTTTCCACAGGTGAAAGTCTCCCAATTGTTCAGTTTAAAAGAATACAGCACAACATTGCTCACAGCATAGTCACTCACACGTTCTCTTATTCTGGAGGTTAAATTTTCCACAATTGCTTCAAAATGTTCAGCTCTTTGTTTCTGGGACCTGATTGCTTTTTTCAGAGCAGTCTTCTGTTGCTCACTTGTTTCCTTTAAGGCTAATATCTGGTGCTTGTATTCACCAACCTGAAGTTTCCACTCTGCTATTTTCTTTTCTAGAGTCTGCAGTATAATTAAACATAAACTCTTTTCAAATTCTATACCTTACAGACCATTTTATGACATCACATAATCAGTAAATACAACTACATTTATAATTAAAAAAAGACATTTCCATAATGTCTTTGTATCTCAAATCTTGTGGTTGATACAAAGAGCTAGCCAGGGTACGTACAGCAGTAGGCAAGAGAAAATATATGTTGGGAAACTCATTACAAAGATAATCAAGAGAAGAGGTTGAAGAGGTGCAGAAGCAGGCAGGAGTAGGGGGAAAGACAAAAATCTAATCATTGCTGTGTGCTCTTGGAAATGAATGCAGAATTTCAATGCAGAAGGCATGGCATGGAAGTTAAACCCATTTATGAGGAGGAAAATAAAAGTGGTTTCATCATCCCTAGTGACTGATTTCTGTAAAGAATATCACCTTAATGATAGTACTAGTGATATTCACTGATGTAGTAGCAGTCTGTGCTCTGAATCTGTAGTGAGCACACACATAACTAGGGCTGGAGATCAGTATAACCATATACGAAATTTGAGTATGAAAGTTAAGATCTTTGATTTGGGTTTTTTAAGTCAAGAAGCTAGGAAAGGCGAGGGTCTTTTCTTGAATATATGTATTACAATATGGTCTGTGATTAGAAGACAATATACTATTTTCTTGCAAGGTCTCTGAGTTTTTCCCATGCATATAATGGCCCCACTCTATGAATGAAACAGAGTTGTTTAGTGAAGAAACTATTTTTTACAGAAAGTTATATTTTGTGTTCAATGGATAGTGAAGCAGAAAATGCAAAAAAAAAAGATTAAACACTGCCTTCCCCACAGTAGACAATTATTTAAAGATAATTAAAACAGGCTATGATAAAGCTTAAACCACAGTGGTAAATCACACATTGTAAGGACAACAAATAACTATAATTTCCTGAGTGCTTGATTTTGCAGCACTCAGGAAATAAAATACATTTACATTAAATGTATTTGTATTTAAATACATGGAAAAATACATTTGCATTAAATGTATTTTTAATGCATTTAATTGTATTATCAATTGTGTACAATGCAATCGAGATGAGAGCTGGGTTCTACAACTATCATTATATTATCTTTTCTATTGCTGTTAATATTTCTGACTAACTGGATTTTTCCATCACTCTGATGAAGGCAGTGTAATGATCCCACCCAATCCAGGAAGCTAACCTCTCTAACTTCATAGCTTCTGTATTTTTCACCTACATATCACTTGTTATTTAAATATGAATGGAAAAAGAGACCAGATATTAAAACGCTGCACGATGACATACAATAAAATCAATACCAGACTCTGCTTCAAGAAGAATCTCAGATGCAATTATTTTTAAGGTGCTACAGCTTATCAAAAACATGACCAAGCTACCAGTAGATAACTACTTTCATAAAGACAAGTGCAAGTTCCACTCATATCACTTACTATTATTCTGCCAAACTACAGCAATGTAAGTAAGCTAGCAATGTAAATAAATTTGTCTCAAGTCACTGATAAATATCCTAATTGTAAGAATGATTAATGCATTTTTTTCTTACATTTCAGTCTAGGTCTGACATTGAATTATGTTCTACATGAATAAAGACCAGAATGACATGTCATTTACCTACTGACTACGTTAATGTGCCAGCCTTTTTTCAAGATACTGTTTGCCAGTTGCTACAAAATATGCATATTATGCATATGAGAGGATATCTGTCAGTGTAGGTCCTGCTAACGGCCCCAAAACTTATCCACAATCAATGCAAAATGTGTGTGGTTTTCCAAGTGAAAGGTGGTCTCAGGTACTGGGACCCACCAAAAAGGATAATACTACTTCAAAAAATGAAATTATAAAAACACCTAAATATGCAGGAAGCAGTTTTCACATATAGATGCTTATAGGGCATTTAATAAACAAAGATGTGACCTGAGGGGGGCAGTGGGAGAATACCTTCAATAAATAGAGCAAATGGAAAATCTGAGTCTATGTATGGACTTCTTTAACTATTGGTATAAGTAAACAACTGTTATCCCCTGTTATAACCGCAGGAGGTCACAATCACACTAAGAATAAGTGCTTTGGGCATTATTCAGTGACTGAGGTAAATTTAAATTGAAAATTAATTTCATAAGGGTAATGCTAAGCTGTGGCAAGCTTTTGTCCAGATAATAACAAAATCATCACCAGGATTTAAGATAGTGACTGACTTCAGCACTTTTTGAAGAGCAAACACACAAAACTTTTAAATAAAGATTGAATGCAAATACAGTTGTATATCAAGTTACTTTACCAACGTATCAATTAATGAAAATGTTGTTGGAATTCTAGTAATTGTACCAGGTAGAACAATAAAGCAATTTTTATTCAGAAGAAAACATGAGGTATTTATACATAGACATACATGACTTTTTTTGAAATGGAGTTGCTAAGGGTTCCTTAACAACCTCAAATGATACAATTCATAGGGGATGTATGCTACTAAAAAAAGTCTGGAAATTAGAAATACATTATTTTTCAGCCAATGTTTTCTCATTCATGCCTATGTTCTTGACAAGTTTCAAATACTAAAATCTGAGGCCACATACAGCTCCAGCCTCTGATACATGACCTCTTCCTTGCCTTGTTCTAAAGCCAGTAACTGCTGCAAATGCCCAAATTTACCTCGTTTTTTAGAACAGAAAATGGCAATCATTTCACCTACCTTAAACACTTAGTCTTAAGTGTTTCTCTTTCAGTCAGTATTAAGAGGTTAATTGATTCCTTCACAGTCAATAAAAGGAACAGGAGGTGATTCATCACCCTTATCTTAAAACAGAAACTCATCCTGGGGACTTGCCTACCTCTTTCTATTGACTATATAGAGACTGCCTGAGGATTGGTATCTATCTTCTAGATAGCACAGTTAGGTGAGTGCAAATGCTTCTATGTGTGCTTAACTACTCTTCAGCAGAACTGCTAGTATGCACAAGTTGAGAAAAGAATTAAAAAAAAACAACCTTGCAATAAAGATACTGTGGTCAGGCAGACTGTGCAAAATATAAATGCTAATGATTTTTACTGTTTGGGATTTTTCTTTTACCAAGAGTTTGATTTCAAGTGATACTTTAAGATTTCACTCTCACATCTGAGTTAAACTGTAACCACAATAAGGCTTTGCTAATTTTTTCAAATAAACTGAAACACAAGTAAAAATATGTTGACCTGTATTTTCACTTTTAATTCATCATTCTCCACTTCTTTTCTTTGAATGTGACATTGCAGGTGAGCTTGTACTGCCTTTAGTGATCTTGACAGGTGGTCCTCTTTCTGTGCATTGACCTAACAAAGAGAAATAAACACAAATCTGTTGGTCTATGGAGATATGCTGTATGACGCTATCTATATTCTTTCTACTTTGCCTTACAGTTTCTAACTGATATTTGAATGTCCTCAAAAGCTGGAAAAGATAAAACATGCTCTACAAATATAATCACAAGCAGTACCTTGTTACTAATGTTATTAATGTTAAACAGAAATCACAAACTTGAAAGAACGTATGTATAATTGATGCCTCATATTTAATCTGACTCTTTAACTAGTATAAACAAGGCCTGCAGCCAAGTGATACGTTCTCTTGGTTAAGCAAAGAAAAATTCTTAAAGAACAACCACGACTCCCAACAAACCCCAAGGAGTTACAAAAATCAAAATACACCATTGCCCCTTAAAGATTTAACGCAGCCTACTCTGTCCCTCACTAACACTGAACCACGCCACACTGCACACATATAAAGTGCACTTTAGGTATCCAAGTACTGTAACACAGATTGCTGAAGTACCAGTAAAATAATTCTGAAACTTTTGCACTACCTTCTTATACAGGACAGACAATTCTCTTCCTCTGTTGGCTTCTGCACTGACCCCCTTCCTTTGCTTCAGACAATGAATGACGTCTTGTCAGTCTTTGATGGTATTAGCTCTGCTGCCAGTACTACCTTTCCCTATTCATTGAACTCAAAGAGCCATGGAAACCAACTGTGAACAGTATCTGTTTAGTTTACTCTGTATCACTTCATTATAAGTATTTTTTTCCAGAACTATTGCAAATCCGTAAATGAGAAGCCAAAAGCCATTAGTCTAGATGCATGCCCCTCCCTGAACTGTGGGACGTTAGTGTTAAGGCTAACCTGTATCCTTCATAGGTATGGATACAGTCTTAATGGTTTTAAGATATTTCCATAGGAAACATCTTTCAGGATTTTGGTTTTTTTCATAGATCTTTGAAATAATTGCTTTTCTCAAAATTTAAAATTTGTAGATAAGAATCTAGTACATTGGGAGAAAACATTCATTCCAACAGAACTGGTCACTCACTTTTTCAAGCTGAAGCCTGGATGAAAGTTCTTTAACATGCTTCTCCCTTTCAAGTATTTTTCTCCTGAGATTCTTCATGGAAAAAAATTAAAAAAGAAATTATTTTAATGTCTGTACACAGCAATGCAACAGCAATGCACACTGATGCACATTTCAGATGTAAAACTAAGATTCCATTTTGTGATGGTAAACCACAAATATTCCCACTTTGCCATTGTCACTTGAAATTGTATGATACCATAACATAGCCATTTTCAGGTGTACAACACAGAACAAAAAGAGACAGAAAATTTAATTTACTTACAGTATTTTGGGTTTCGTTTTCACTCAACTTCTGCATCAAAGTGTCAATGTTTTTACTGTTTAACTGCAAGACAGAAGCAGGAAACATTAAAAAATTACTTCTGATGATAATTGATTTAGCATTTTTTCAACAGTTTTGAATGTGGTACACATAATTTGCTACATTTTCAAATTTGGTACATATAAATATGAAAACTCACATATTCACAAGCTACTTAGAGTTGGTGGTTTAAACCCTAAGGATTCAATTTATTTTGTGCATAGAACTTCATAGCTGAGGAAACAAACTAGGGTCATTGCATATGCCAATTTCTTTCTTTATTTTAGCTAAAAGGACTCTAAATACCATAAATAGTTTAGTGTTATTTAAACACGCAGTCAAATAGTAAAAGCATTTGTACAACTCGTAATGTTTTAAAAACTAATATTAAGTATTGAAACCTTTCAGAACTTCAGTTAGATATGAGAATTTGAAGACTGAACCAGAAAGCATAGGCTGGGAGATCACAAAAATCAACCTACATTAACTGTTACTACAAATCCAAAAGAATTTATGTGCCTATAATATTGTCAAGTAAATTTCTCATTTTAAAATGTCCGATTTTGGGGGTGGGGTAACTTTCCATTTAAAAGACATAGACTTGTGGGACTTTCAGTTGTAAATCCTAAACATTTTAATTTCACTAGTGAGAGGATAAACCCACCCCCTCAAAGTGGAAATTTCGGCATCAAAAGTTTGCAAAGCAGTCATCTTATCCTGGGCTACGTATAATTCCTCAGAATATTCTATAAGCTTGATCCCATATTTATCTGTAAAGTCAGTACATGGACCCCAATTCTGCATTCAGGTTTCCACCTCTGCATGCACTGCAAACTTATAAACTTTGTATTCAGTAGTAGTCCTATCCTTTCCTGACTACACTGAGTCAGATTTGCTATCAGCAAATAACTAATATATGACAGGAATGGTGTTTTGTGACCCCACAGTAACTTATCAGCAAGAATAGAAGTGCTTAGAAGACTTCCCAGAATTGAGAAGTGACCAGAAACCTAAATTACTCATACCATCTTTCCATTCTCAGGAAATTGTCTTTCCCACAGTTAGTTCTCTATGAACTTTCTCTCTAATGATCAACAAAAAGCCTCATGCTGTAAGACAGCTAGCACTGTCTATGAAAACCTCAAAATCAAGAATATTATCTTTAAAATATAAAAAAAAAAGTTCAGAATAAAACGCCCATCTCTATTAGCTTGTGTCGTGGTTTAACCTGGCAGGCAGCTAAACACCACACAGCCATTTGCTCACTCTTCCCGCAAGGGGAATTGAAAAAAAGGTAAAACTCGTGGGTTGAGATAAAGACAATTTAATAGGACAGAAAAGGACGGGAAAATTATAATAATGATAAAAAATATAGAAACAAAATGATGCACAATGCAATTGCTCACCACCTGCTGACCGATGCCCAGCCAGTTCCCGAGCAGCGGCCACGCCCTCCCGGCCAACCGCCCCCCAGTTTTTGTTCAGCATGACGTCATATGGTATGGAATATCCCTTTGGCCAGTTTGGGTCAGCTCTCCTGGCTGTGTCCCCTCCCAGCTTCTTGTGCACCTCCAGCCCCCTCCCTGGCAGGGCAGTATGAGAAGCTGAAAAGGCCTTGACTTAGTGTAAGCACTGCTCAGCAACAACTAAAACATCCCTGTGTTCTCAACATTATCCTCATCCTAAATCCAAAACACAGCACTATACCAGCTACTAGGAAGAAAATTAACGCTATCTCAGCCAAAACCAAGACAGCTTGCAAGAACAAAAGGTTAGCTTTATGACTTCTGAAAGCTAAGAAAGTCAGCAATGCCAAATCACATTTAATTTTAAAAGAAATCTACATTCTTCACTCCATCAGGTTTTTGTGCAAGTTCCATCTGACACTACTGTTAAACAGGAATTCATTGTGATCCACCTCCTGTTTTAACATACATAGCCCACCAAATTCCTTCCAGCTTTGCAGGAACTTTCTTAGTGCCCAGGACATAAATCTGAGTGCACAGGACAAAAAAAATCTTCCCAATATGTCTATTAAAGAAGATGATAAGACTAAATGTTAGTTTAAGATTTGCATAAGAAACATACATTTTCATTGGTTCTATGTTTATGCCTTACATATTTTCTCACTTGGTGTTCTAGACTGTCAGATTCTTTGCTTAGATCAGTAAAGTATCTTCCATTTTGGATGGTTTTTGTAGTTGTATGATAATACTTTTTATACGGCTGAATCAGTGAATAGAGTTTTCCTACTTCTCCAGGTGGCACATACATTTTTCCCTGAAGTAGCATTCATAATTATGTAACATTTAGTATCACTCACAGTTAGGGCACTGATCTTGCTAATTCAAGGATATCAACATAAAACAAGTCTGCTCTTCAGGAGAATCGTTTAGGAGAAATTTTAAAGATCAAAGAAATCTCTCATATATGACTTCCAACAAAGGTAAAAGCCTGTGATATCACAGGATGTACCCTCAGGTTGCTCACAGAACACACCTAATCTACAAGACAAAGGTAAACAGTTTACCTCCAGTGAACGTGGAGGCCAAGTCCTGCTCAGACACGGATATTGTGTTTCATAGCAGAGTTCTTCCAATTTGGAAGCAGCAATGGCTTTTCCAGTTTGGAAAAGTTCCTCACCTTGCAGGCTGCACAGGAACATGATACTGCCTGTGTCACTGCAAGTCCAAAGCTGAGTATCAGTGCCTACTACCTAAAAGCATGCCATTCCCCCTGCTTCCCTGTCAAGCACCAGGAACCTGCTATCACCCTCACCCCTTCTCCAAACACCTCTCTCTTGCCTCTACCTTCACACTCCAGCATGACTGATGCCCTCTCCAAGCACAAAGTTATCTGTTTACTCTGCTCAGTGCTCCACTGACTACTCATTATTTTTCAGAAGTGGGTTGTCTCTTGCCTTCTCCACCCACCAGGAGCCATTTCTTCTGCTTTCAGCCTGTGCTGGGTACACCTCCACCAAAAGGATTTGTCAGACTAAGAGTTTATATTCTTACATCCGTATCTCCTTAGCATAATTGAGAAAATGGGTAAGAGAATTTGGGAAGTTCCCAGGTAAAAAAATCACTTCCTCACAGAATCAGAATGTAGACTGCTCTGCTTCCAACTGTTGCCATAAGGCAAATAACTACATTCCAAACGTCTAATGTTTTTTTTATATATATATATATTTATTTATTTATGTGTCTTATTTTATTACAGGCTTACATTTCCTGGCAGACCTCACTTGTGTAACACAGTGCAGGTCTCTATAGCTTTTTCTTGGTTATATAACCAAAAGTAAGTTATTGAATTTAATTACTTCCAGTGAAAATAGCATCTTGGAAGATTAAACATCATCTTTCATTTATCCTAGCCCATCTATGTAAGCAGAAAAGAACAAATAAGAATTTTTCAATAATTTCAGTATACCATTTTTATGTCCAGCACTCTCTACTACCCATTTTTTGAATTATCACCTACTTCCCATCTGTAGCTAGGAAGTATGTTTTGAAATATCTGATTTTAATCTTGTTAACAAAGTAAATAGAAAGAAAAAATAAAGCTTAACAGGAACAGAATGAACTTGCCTCAGAAGCATGAGGAAGAAGCAGCTTTTCCTGAAGATCAGAGTCCAATAAAGGAGCAGTACAGTTATGTACAGGTGAAGACGAGGACGATTGCGATGATGACGACATTTTGTTTTAATGCTGTATGACACAGTATATGTTAACATATATTGGTGTTCTGTGACTCAGTAACTGAAACATTGCCAGCATCTCAGGTCATTCCCACTAGAAAATACAGTGTGCCAGACCAAGTAAACCCCAGTCTCATCAGAGATTTACCACAATGCAACACATATTCCTACCTTGTAATCACTTAAGCAGCACTGAATTCACACATTTGGTGCACAGAAATCAACAGCAGAAAACTGAATGCAGACGAAGGACGGGGTAAAGCTCGCAGCTGCCACTTCCCGCTTCCGCACTCCCCAGCCCAGAGGGTGAGGAGCAGGGGCGCAGCCACCCAACAGTGGCCGTCACCCCCGGCCCTGCCTCAGGCCCCGTCCCCTCTCCCTTCTCCCCTCGCCAAGCGCCCCAGCGCCTGCCTGCCTGCGGCTCCTGCCCTGAGGGGTCCTGCGGGGCAGCGCCCCCTCCGCGCCCCCCTCCGCGNATTGTGATCCACCTCCTGTTTTAACATACATAGCCCACCAAATTCCTTCCAGCTTTGCAGGAACTTTCTTAGTGCCCAGGACATAAATCTGAGTGCACAGGACAAAAAAAATCTTCCCAATATGTCTATTAAAGAAGATGATAAGACTAAATGTTAGTTTAAGATTTGCATAAGAAACATACATTTTCATTGGTTCTATGTTTATGCCTTACATATTTTCTCACTTGGTGTTCTAGACTGTCAGATTCTTTGCTTAGATCAGTAAAGTATCTTCCATTTTGGATGGTTTTTGTAGTTGTATGATAATACTTTTTATACGGCTGAATCAGTGAATAGAGTTTTCCTACTTCTCCAGGTGGCACATACATTTTTCCCTGAAGTAGCATTCATAATTATGTAACATTTAGTATCACTCACAGTTAGGGCACTGATCTTGCTAATTCAAGGATATCAACATAAAACAAGTCTGCTCTTCAGGAGAATCGTTTAGGAGAAATTTTAAAGATCAAAGAAATCTCTCATATATGACTTCCAACAAAGGTAAAAGCCTGTGATATCACAGGATGTACCCTCAGGTTGCTCACAGAACACACCTAATCTACAAGACAAAGGTAAACAGTTTACCTCCAGTGAACGTGGAGGCCAAGTCCTGCTCAGACACGGATATTGTGTTTCATAGCAGAGTTCTTCCAATTTGGAAGCAGCAATGGCTTTTCCAGTTTGGAAAAGTTCCTCACCTTGCAGGCTGCACAGGAACATGATACTGCCTGTGTCACTGCAAGTCCAAAGCTGAGTATCAGTGCCTACTACCTAAAAGCATGCCATTCCCCCTGCTTCCCTGTCAAGCACCAGGAACCTGCTATCACCCTCACCCCTTCTCCAAACACCTCTCTCTTGCCTCTACCTTCACACTCCAGCATGACTGATGCCCTCTCCAAGCACAAAGTTATCTGTTTACTCTGCTCAGTGCTCCACTGACTACTCATTATTTTTCAGAAGTGGGTTGTCTCTTGCCTTCTCCACCCACCAGGAGCCATTTCTTCTGCTTTCAGCCTGTGCTGGGTACACCTCCACCAAAAGGATTTGTCAGACTAAGAGTTTATATTCTTACATCCGTATCTCCTTAGCATAATTGAGAAAATGGGTAAGAGAATTTGGGAAGTTCCCAGGTAAAAAAATCACTTCCTCACAGAATCAGAATGTAGACTGCTCTGCTTCCAACTGTTGCCATAAGGCAAATAACTACATTCCAAACGTCTAATGTTTTTTTTATATATATATATATTTATTTATTTATGTGTCTTATTTTATTACAGGCTTACATTTCCTGGCAGACCTCACTTGTGTAACACAGTGCAGGTCTCTATAGCTTTTTCTTGGTTATATAACCAAAAGTAAGTTATTGAATTTAATTACTTCCAGTGAAAATAGCATCTTGGAAGATTAAACATCATCTTTCATTTATCCTAGCCCATCTATGTAAGCAGAAAAGAACAAATAAGAATTTTTCAATAATTTCAGTATACCATTTTTATGTCCAGCACTCTCTACTACCCATTTTTTGAATTATCACCTACTTCCCATCTGTAGCTAGGAAGTATGTTTTGAAATATCTGATTTTAATCTTGTTAACAAAGTAAATAGAAAGAAAAAATAAAGCTTAACAGGAACAGAATGAACTTGCCTCAGAAGCATGAGGAAGAAGCAGCTTTTCCTGAAGATCAGAGTCCAATAAAGGAGCAGTACAGTTATGTACAGGTGAAGACGAGGACGATTGCGATGATGACGACATTTTGTTTTAATGCTGTATGACACAGTATATGTTAACATATATTGGTGTTCTGTGACTCAGTAACTGAAACATTGCCAGCATCTCAGGTCATTCCCACTAGAAAATACAGTGTGCCAGACCAAGTAAACCCCAGTCTCATCAGAGATTTACCACAATGCAACACATATTCCTACCTTGTAATCACTTAAGCAGCACTGAATTCACACATTTGGTGCACAGAAATCAACAGCAGAAAACTGAATGCAGACGAAGGACGGGGTAAAGCTCGCAGCTGCCACTTCCCGCTTCCGCACTCCCCAGCCCAGAGGGTGAGGAGCAGGGGCGCAGCCACCCAACAGTGGCCGTCACCCCCGGCCCTGCCTCAGGCCCCGTCCCCTCTCCCTTCTCCCCTCGCCAAGCGCCCCAGCGCCTGCCTGCCTGCGGCTCCTGCCCTGAGGGGTCCTGCGGGGCAGCGCCCCCTCCGCGCCCCCCTCCGCGGGGCAGCGCCCCCTCAGCCCCCCTCTCCCGCGGGGCAGCGCCCCTTCCCCGGCGTCCTCGCCTGCGCCCGCCGCCCCCTCACCGCCGCCGCCACTGCCCGCCGGGAGCCGTTGCCGGGGCAACGAGCCGTTGCCGCGGCCTGCTCCTCTCGCGGCGGGCGGGAGACGGCGGCGCCCCCCCACCGCCCTCCTCGTCCCAGGGGCCGGGACCCGCCCTGGCCCGCGGCGCAGCGGCTGTAGACGCCCCCGGGGCGGACTCGCCGCCCGGTCGGGGCCGGTGCGGCTCGCGGCGGCCCTGGGAGACGGGGGCATGGGAGGCAGCTGTGCGCGCCGGTCCGGCCTCTGCAGGGCAGCCTGGGCCGGGGAGCTCCGCCGGCCTGGAGAAGCAGCATCGGCCCCTTCGCCGGAGGGAAGAGGCGCTTCCAGAAGTGGCTGCATGTTACCAGCCGTAACTGGTGCAGACGGGGTGGTCGTGCGCGCCCGGGAGGTTATTTTCAGAGCAAGATGGGCAAGAAACTTGGAGAGTTCCGGGGAGCTTTGGATCCTCTATTTGTTTTCTTTCTGTGTGTTTCCATTAATATGTTTTTTCGGAGGTTAAACAATAAGTATTCATGTAATCTGACTCGTACATGAAGCTTTTTTGCCCGCACATTGTCAAAGGTTGTAGAAAAGCCACGTTTTTAAATAAACACATCCTGATGAAAAATAAACCAATTACTCTTGTATCACATCACATGAGAAAACACTAATGACACTTGAGGTGGCACTTTATAGAATGTCCAAGACATCGCAATAGATGTCCGGAAAGGTCACTTTCAGATAATGAAGCGTGCAACACATAATAATCATGTGATACGAATATGATCATATGTATAGATACATATGTACATACATATAGATACATGCATAGATACGTACCTACATAGATACATATGATTATACACAATGATAGTCTGCACATTAATTTTGTTCAGAAAAAAGCATATTGATAGAAATATCACTTTTTAATATGCTAAGTAAAGATCAGTGTTGGCAACTTACATTTTAAAAAAAATCTTGGTATCGGGAGAAATAATCAAAATCAACATAAAACATATCATTTGGCATCATTTGTAAGCATGCCAGTGTGTTTGTATTTTCTTCTCCTGCTGGCAATGGAATTTCAGAAGGCAGAGCAGTTATTCTCTTCATACATTCTGTGGAGAATATTATCTAGCCGTGTGTGCACTGTAATAAAAATAAAAATCAAAGGTTAAATGTCAACCTTTTTAATTCTAGTAGAGATGAAATCACTCCATTATCCATTCTGGAGTGAGTGCCTGTTTGTACCTGAATTACAAGGGAGATTTTGTCTTTACATGTGCAAAAGGCATTATGTTTTGTTCTCTCTAGGACCCATAGCCTTGAATTATGAATTAACCATCTCCGTCAGACCTTTGCTTTGGCACCGCAGTTTATGACCTGTGGCTTTGGTGTCTCATAGTCAGCTCAGACAGAACTTGTGATTTCAGCTTCCCAGAACTTGCTATATGATTGACTTGTTTTTAAAAGATGACGATTTTTTAAAAGAAAGCAATAAATTGTTGCAGTTACCTAAAAATGTGGTGATTGCTTATATAATAAAGCAACCACTATCCATCAGTGAGGGCTAATTAGCATGATAATTAGCGCTGCACTCTGTACCTCATAAACAAAGAATTAATTACAAGTTTCAGTCCACAAAACTGCATTTTAATGACCGTGGCACAATCAACAGAGTAGAAAATAATTAAAGGAAATATGACACACAGTTCCACGATGACATCATTACAAGCCTTACTAAAAGAGGTGGGCTGGAGAGATGCTTCTTTAGATACCACGGGGACTCTGCTGAGTGTCACGGCTCATGACTTTATCTGCTCTAAAGGTCTAACTGAACCTTTCATTTCTGTGACAGAAATTCAAGACTCCAATGCTTTTCTTTGTTCATTGTTTAATTTTGGCAATAGCCTGCTATCAAAGTCTCACAAAAGCAGCAGATTTGCTGCAACCCTGTTTATACACTGTTCCTTCCCCATCCTTTTATGCACTGCTGAATACTGACCAGAATTTCTTTCTCCCAGCAATCCTTAGACTCTCGCTGCCTTACACGGAAATATATATCCAGCAGAGACGGAGCGATGACAACATTTCTTCCCATGCACTCTTGTAAAATAGGTATGGTGGGTTTTGCTACTTCCCCAGCCTGTTTCTCAGCATCTCTCACTCCGAGTTGCGGCGTGCCAGCTTCTCAAGCAGGTAGACAGGGAAGTCCTCCCCGCTGCAGCGCACGGGGGCAGCAGGCACTGGGGCGAGCTGCCCCGTGGAGTTACGATGCTCTGGTGCTATTGAGTTCCCCACAGACAGTCACCCACTCAAGAAGCCTCATCTCCGCACGGACAACTTAGCAGGAGCAGTAGATCATCTCCACTGCTCAAAGAGCAGCAGCGGGTGTTTCTGCACCCACTTAAGGCATGGAAGAAATATAAGGCAATTCCAAGGTACAGGGAAGTAGCAGGGAGGGCTTTCTCCTGAACAGCATTTTACATGGCAGCAGGTCTGGGCGTCCTTCATGTGGAGACTGCAGATTCAATGTTGGTCATCTTAGGTTCTCGCCAAGGACCTTACCCCAGATGCAGGTTATAGCAGCTACAGTGATGCAGAACTTCCCTTATTACATGTGTTGACCTGCCTGGATCAGATTTCCCAGTACTAATTGTTCACCAATAAATCCAAATGTACTGGTGCCACTCCTCATTTCCATGTGAGTCACTTCCAGCTCAGTCAGACATCTCAGCTGTTTGCAGGAGACTTTTTAGATCTTCAAAGGAGGCAAAAATAGCTTTAATTTATTTCTCTTTTACTAAGCAGTCCTTAAATCCACTTGCATTCATTCCTCAATTTAGACTTCCTCCCTGTGCTGTGCAACCCAGGGGGTGAGTATGAGCCCTGTTTGTTCCCCTGCCTTAGAACGTGCATCTCCTGTGAAACTGCTTGCTCCAGTTCCTGAATTGCTACAGCCCCTTCCTTACACTGCAAAATGGCCAGAGAGCAGGGTGAGGTCCCAGAACTAGGGCAGGAGTCTGTTCAAGACTTGGGAAATGGGATAGAGACCTTAAGGGTGGAAGAAAGAGCAAGGGGACACATTACAGAGTGGATTTCCAAGCAAAAGGGTAGAAACAACTGAGAGCGCATTGTATTTTCATGATTAAGGTAGCTTAATTTGTGTAAATTTAGTTTAGTTACAGAAATTCCTTTCCAAAAGAAAGGGGCACACTCAAACATACAACTTCAGTTTTAGACAGACTTTTGGAAGGCCTGATTCTTTATCCGGCCAAATTCTCTTTCTCACCGGTGACAGCCCATTAACAACTAGCCCTGGAAATTCTGCCTTGCAGGGAGCAGAGGCAGAGACCCTTTTGTGCCTGGGTGGAGCAGCCGGGCTGCGGTTAGCAGGACACAAACAATACCTACAGGAAAATGGGAATTTCCTTGGAAGTGCTTAATGTGGCCAGCTGGAACTGTGAGAGGAAGCCTGGGTGGATGTAACTCACCACAACAAATGTCAAGCCATTCTCCCCGTGTAATAGCAGGGAGCCCATCCCCAGCTGGTTGTTCATGGTGCTGCTCAGGGAAGGTGCTCTTCGATGTACCAAACCTCTGCTTAAGCCCCAATAGCCTGTGGGTACCCCCATTCCTGGGCACTGTCTGTGGGAGTCCCTATGGCTAAAAACTCCAGCTTTTCCATGGTGGGAGGGCTGACCTCACTTCCCCACGGTTAGCGCAGCCTGGCCATGCCTTTGCAGAGGCCAACCCCACATGGGGCACTGGTGGGCTCCGGCTCTCGGGATTTTGGCAGCACTTGGCTGGGGATGGCTATTCAGGAGAGAGATGGGCCAGAAAGGCCCTGACTCATCCTGTGCTGGGAAGCTGGGAGGGAGCTGTGGATCGCTGCCCAGCTGGGGGCTGCTCCTGGGGCAGAGCCAGCCGGGGAGGAGGGAGCCTGGCAGGCACCCGCCTTGCCCTCCCACACGTGCGGCTCCAGCCCTCCGCACCCCGCACCAGCTCCGCTTGGGCATCCTTTGCGCTCACAGGCAGGATTTGGTTTTGGCACTTCCGGTTATTGTCGATGAGAAATCAAAACATGTGAAAAGGTACGGCTCAAAGCCTGTTGCAGGGAATAGAGTGCAATACATTATTTTAAACACATTTATTAGTGCACCCAATGTACCTTAAATTTTAAAAAGTGATGTGAAAAAGTATGAGAATACCCTTAAGAACTGGCAAAATCATGATCTATGAACCACCATTAGTAAATACATAAGTAATGATCATCAGTAACAACATCAGTAATAACAGCTGCACCATCCTGTTGGTTATAAATGAACAACGACAGTGCTAGACTGCAAGAAGCTCCAGGCTACATCTATGATAGTCCATAAATGGAGTCCTTGCAAGCTGTTTAATAATTTTAGAAACCTGGTCTGTGACTGGTCTGAATAGCCTTGGTCTAAATAGCCTGTCTGGTCTGAATATCCTTGTTGATACTCAGTTTCATTTCTCCACTTGCTTTTACATCTATTACAAGTCAGAAACCTTAGCTTACGAGTTCCAGTGTTTTTCTTCCCCCCAGCTCCTTGCTTTCTTAACCCATCACCCCTCTAATAACTCCTAGCTGGCAATTGTGCTGAAGACAACAGTAATACTTGTCTAGGTGGAGTTTCAGAGTCATGAGGGAAGGCCTGGCAAGAAATCCAAGGAGAACAAAGCAGCTTGTTGCTACAGAGGCAGAAAAAGAAGTAGGGACTAGTTCGTAAGAGCTGGCTAGTTAGCCTTGCTTCTCTACATGCCACTTTTCACATGTAGCTGTCAGAGGCTGAGAGAAGGATAACAGACACATGTCCGAGGTTTGCCTTCCAGTCTATCTGAAGCAGAGGTAGATGCTCACTACCAAGCCCTCTGATTTGCAAGTCCCAACTCACTCCCTCCTCTTCCTCCCTCCTTCGGACACCTGCTGTTCACTACATACATAGTGGCAGCTCCTTCTTGGAAACATGGTGATGACCTTTACACCCTACAACATGAAGCAGGTGGAAAAATGGGGAAATGTATCAATTTCACACCTAACTTTCTAGTAAACAGTTATTTGATAGACATCTAAGGCTCCCAGGGTAAATTCCCTAAACCATTTTACTTTTCTGGTTTGCCCTCAGTTGTCAACAACAAAAGGCTGAAGAATACAGAGCATATGTTTTTTAACCCTTTCCTGTACATTTCCCACACGTCTCAGTAGCATGTACTGCTGTGCAAAATCTATGTTAAATGTATAAAAATTGTTCCTAATCCCATTAGTGTGTCTAATGGAAAATAAAGCACCGGTTTGTTGAGGTTAGTTCCACTTACAATGTCAAATATGAAATTACAGTTTGATGCGTGGTTTACTCTCATGTAAGTGTATATTAAAAAGCATCGCTGTTTTATCATACATTTCTAGAGACAGAATTCAAGTTCAAACACATAATGGTAAAAGAAGCCAGTTTTAAAAGACATAAAAGCTAAGACCTTCAAATGGTGTTACTTAAAGTTAGTCACACTTAGCCACAAAAGTGAATTACTTGATATTAAAACTGCCTAAGGTCGAGTGTTGCTGGAAAGTTACCGTTTAGAAAGTCCACCATATGATTTTGCTGACTAATTTTGCATACAGTGATATAATGGCTGACTACAGTTACCATGCATTTGCCCTTGTGTTCTCCCTGCAGGCAGAGTCTTTGTTCATGAGTGGGCCCAACTTCGATGGGGGTGTTTGATGAATATGACAGTGACCAGCATTTCTATGCAACTGGGCAGAATCAGGTTAAAGTTACAAGGTAATTCAGCATTTTCCTCCTTCTACAAGCCCTTTGTGGTGGGCTTTAGAAACCTGACTGGTTTTTTTCTATAAACTTTTGAGGTACGCCTTTTTCTTTTAGTTTTTATTTTATCCCTCATTAAATATCTTTCCTACTTTATGAACAGATCATGTGATTTTCTCTGCATTCATCTTTACACGTTTCTGTGGTTGATGGATTGGCAATGATGTTGGCACTTGTTTTTTCTGAACTGACACTGGAGAATTAATCACTTCTGTGCCCTGCCACTGGAGAGGAAATGGTGCATGTACAGAAATCCTCCTTCCCCCTGCTCATGGTGTTTGTCTGTCTAAGCTTTTCCTTCTCATCTCACCTCTCCCTTCTTGGAGTATACTGAAACTTTCAGGCTTTCCCTTTAAGCTTCTGGGTCTCTCTTGCTTCAAACTCATTTTTTTAATCTTTGCTACCTTTGCACAAGTTCACCCCATGCTCTCACCACTGCAGGAGTGCCTGGCTCACCATCGGTTTTTCCTCTCTGTCCATATGGCCAATGGACTTCAAGAAACAAAGTTTTATTACAGGATATTTGATGTGCAACTCACTGACCGAGTGCCTGTACATAATCAGGAAGCCATTTAACAGGCATTTTCCAGGGTACAGCAATATTTGGAAGTGGTAACTACTGAGTTAATAAGACTACTTCTGCAATTGTAAACTTCAAATCTGTAACTAATATTTTTACTCAGGCAATAGACTGAAGTGATGGAGAAGCAAACAAATCAATGATTATTCTTGGTGTCACTTCTCAATGTATATTCATATCTTTTTACAAGGATAACTGTTTTACGTGGGTAGAGTGCAGATTATTCTCCAAACAGCGTTAATGTCAGCACTATATTTAGGTAGGGTTTTTAAGAGGAAATGCATTCTGTTTTATCCTTACGTGTTCCTCTGATCTTATCGGCATCTATATCTGTGAAAAAAAATTCCTGCACTGAAGGTAATTGCGTTGTTAATAACCTAACGTGGCTTTTTAAGGAAGGATGTGCATTTATTCCTGAAAGAAATCAAACTGCAGAATCATCAATAATGTAGACGCAAAGTTCATAATCTCTAAGTACAAACATATAAGAACAGATTTCTTTCAATGAAACATACTGTTATAAAATTTGCTATATCCTCCTTTTTGAAATGTAATATTTATTTCAACTTTTATGTAAGTAAATCAACTGTAATGCATACTGTTATTAATGTAAAATGAAGTTTACCATCAGCTGATGTCTCAACTATATAAATCAGCAGTGAAGATTTATTTCCATCCCTATTTTTATTTGTCACTCTTCTTTGTTGCTTAATTCTGATTTTTGTCTATTTGTTTATCATTGTAGGTGGCTGAATTTTGTCATGAGCATAATCAGAACAGAGAAGCACCCAATCTGCAGAGTCAAATGTGTGACTACAGAAGCACATGGGAGACCGTACAGATTTTGAAAATAATCTATTCTTTAGTTTATAATGAAATAATAGATTATTTTGCTAAGAATCAGCATTTCCTTGAGTTAAAACACAGTACAAAAAGGCATCTTAACTTCAGACTGCAGTCTTCTCAAACAGTTTTAACATACTGTCAAAACCAGAGGAGCTGCACAGATTGCCTATCAGAGATGACTTTTCCTGTTATTCTTATATTCTAGATAAATGAATCTAGAAAGCATAAATAAATACAACCATTTTTGTTTTATGCTAATTTATACCATTTTTATAGCTAGGTTCTGGCATTGTTAAGAATGATGGGATCTATTCCAAGTACTTGTTTGCTCTCCCTGAGAATGGCAGATATAGCCTGAAAGTTTACATCCAAGCTAATAGAACTATCATGCCACAAACTGCAATGCCATGGAGTCATGCCATGTCTTTACCAGGTCATATAGAAAACGGTACAGCAAAGTAAGGCAGAGAAAATTATACAGCTGTTTATTCCAGCACTTGTATACATCAAGTCCCTTCACAAATACTAAGAGTAGGCACTAGAGCAATGACAGCCCAGATAAGAGGTATTTAGTTTTGAACACTTTTCAAACACTGCGTGTGATTGTTTCCACCACACAAGAAAAGTCTGTATTCCCCAGAAGAATATTTAAAGTAGACTGTAAACAGCTATAATAGAGCAGTATCTGTGTACTACAGATAGACAGGATTTGTGTTTTGCCTGTGAAAAGAATAACTGCAGGTTTATCAACTAGAGTACTATAATCAGTCATCTTAAATTAAGAACTGTTGACGTTTTAGTACATTAAATTTTCTTGTAATTATTTTATAACAAGTAACTGTTACTTCAATTTCATATTAGCTTTCTTAGTAATTAGCCCTCTTGAAACTGTAAAGAAATAGCTATTGCACTAGAAATTACTGTACTTAATTGAGGTTAATGGATTTTTCAGATTTAAAACCATATAAATGAGGTGAAGTTCAGGCCACCTGCATACTACAAGAATATGCATATAATTAAGATTAACCAGCATTTTTTAAAGCTTGAGGCAAAATCAAGATGAACCCATCAAGACTCTCAGCTATTAAAAATGATACTCATATCAGAAGACAAGGTTTCCATAGAACAGCTGCAGAAAGCTCCTTCATGGTCTCTGCAATTCCAATGGGGCCTTATGCTGATGTGTTTCCACTTTGTAAAATTACTCATCTTGATGCCAGAAGAGAAGATGGTAAGTCATTTTATCATGGACTGCCCAGGAAATTATTTTGATTAAGGCCAAGGTATGGTTTTGGCTTGCAATCCTGCCTCCTGCCCAAGGTGAAATTGCAAAATGAATACATTTTCTGTGGGCATTTAAAGTGAGTTCCCAACATCGATCAACAGTATTTGTTACATCTGGAAACACCTGTACAAGCACCAGCTCAATTTTTGTCTGTACTTTGTAGCAGAAACTGAAGACTCAACATTTCTAATTCTTCATCACTAATCAAATTTTTCTTAACTATAAATGGCTTAAATGTGCTATTCTAGTAATTCAGTGTGATACACATTGCACAACGCAAGATCTGTAATAGAGTTTAGTCTAACTGACACCAGTGGGAATATTGTGCAGTGGTTCCAGGGCTTTATTCTTGCTCTCCTCTTGCAAAGATTTTAAATGGAATTATCCAATAAGTTTTCATAAAGAGCTTCTTGGAATTTTGATGGAAGGCTCACTTTCACTGTGTTGTAGTATTTTGCTACTCATGGAAGAGACGCATATACTCTGTGAATGCCATTGATTATACCACTATGTGTCATTAGCTAGTATGTCTCATAAAGTTCCTTTAAAAATCACAAAAGAAAAAACCAAAAGGTTAGGTTTAGTGACATTTCTGGGCTTAACTTATTGCAATCCATGTAGATGCCTCAGTGGATAAATTCCCCTACAACAGGATGCTGGCCAGGTCTCAAAGCAAAGAAATTGTTTTCTACAAATTCAAATCATTTTAGAGAAAACCTGCTGAAGAGGACATCTCTGACAAATGCCCAGGTTCTGCAGTATGTCTAATGCCTACTAGACCCTGATGTAGGATTATCTCAGCCCCAAGTCATCTCTAAGATCAAGTACGAAGGATACCATCCTTTGGTCAGCCATAAAATTTTTAACATTTCAAGATTTCTTTCATCTTGTGGAAAACTTTTACCTATTAAACTGTCTTTTGCAGTGCTTACACAGAGTCAAGGCTTTTTCTGCTTCTCACCCCACCCCACCAGCGAATAGGCTGGGGGCGCACAAGAAGTTGGGAGGAGACACAGCCGGGACAGCTGACCCCAACTGACCAAAGGGATGTTCCATAGCGTAATGACATCATGCTCAGCATATAAAGCTGGGGGAAGAAGGAGGAAGCAGGGGATGTTCGGAGTGATGGCATTTTGTCTTCCCAAGTAACCATTACGCGTGAGGGAGCCCTGCTTTCCTGGAGATGGCTGAACACCTGCCTGCCGATGGGGAGTAGTGAATGAATTCCTTGTTTTGCTTTACTTACCCACAGCCTGCAGTCCCTTAGGGGTGTACCTGCTCCGAGTGGAGCCTTACCTATGAGCCACAGTCTCTCCAGGGGGATACCTCTGCAACATAGGCTTATCCACAGCCACAGACGCTTTGAGGTGCACCTGTTCCAGCGTGGCCTTCTCCATGGGCCTTCAGAGATACACAAATCCAAAACATAGCGTCATACTAGCTGCTATGAAGAAAATTAACTCTATCCCAGTACATATTAACATTGACATTAGTATTTATTTTCTTTCATTCCCTAGAACATGATTAAAAATGCTTCTAATTACTTGTTTGAAATGACAAAACATCAATTTTTCTTCCAGTCTGTAAAAATTGTAATTCCTAAGATGTGGAAGAAAAACACCAACTATTCAAGATTAAAAACAGAATTATATAGTAAGGTATGATTTAGAGAAGTCTTTATGACTAGAACAACAAGGAAAAGCTAGACTGATAAGGCAACATTACAAATCATAGCAAAATCTAGGACTAATCCTGGAAGTTCTTACTCAAAAGTGTTGAGAGTGTTCATAGGATAAAAAAAATTGCAGTATTGAATTTATTCAACAAGAATCACCTAACTCTTCTCTACACCCATGTTATGTATAACTTTGGTCTTACTTTTTCAGGCAGATGTCATCACAGCAGACTCTTACATGAAACATGTAGATGATCCTTACACCTTACAGTATGGAGGGTGTAAGGAGAAAGGACGGTACATCCATTTCACACCTAAGTTCCTGTTAAATGACAATTTGACTAATGTTTATGGAGAAAAAGGTAATACTGCTATTTAATTTAATTGCCTGTTTTATTGTTTGTACAAAATGGCCAAGTTTTTTCAAAGAGAATTTAGGTACTTTAATTTGCTTGCCAAAATGAAAAAAACTTTGAGAGACACATTTTTCAGAAGTAGTAAATACCTGTGAAATGTCTGAAGTTAAATATTCCAACACTGGACACAGAAGTTGTTCATCCCTTTGAAAAACTTAAATGGTTATTGCTCTGCATTTAACTACTGCCATTAGCAGCAGCCTTCCTTTTATGACTACTTACCAAAAAAACTATCCAGTGTTTGTGTATCTGATTTTGTACTACACTATGTCAAAAAATGTGAAGTTTTCTGCTCTGTGAGACAGAAACCTCACAAAACCTAAATTTCCTCAGAAGATTTTTGCCAACTTGGAAGAAAGCCTCTAGAACAGTTCCTGCCTTTCTGAGACTCAAATATGAATAACAATTCTAGTCCTGGTTGCTAAACTGATGCCTTCCTAGTTTTACCTCAAAGAAAAATTATTATCCCAATTGCTTAAATATTTCACAATCTTCCTGTATTACCTCAGATAAGAATTAGTTTAAGTTGTTAAAATGTCTAAGTAAAACACTGAGTAGCTTTTAAAAAACTGTATTTAGAACATGCGTGTGCTACTCTTTTTCAACAGGTCGAGTTTTTGTCCACGAATGGGCTCACTATTGGTGGGGAGTGTTCAATGAATATAGTAGTGATGTGCCTTCTTATGTGTCTAGAAATTCTAAAGAAGCAAGTGTTGAAGCGACAAGGTATTATTTTTTTCATATTTCTGCTTTTACATTACACAGGTTTAAAGATTTCAATAACTTTTTCAATATTCTTGTCATCTGTGCTGAGTTTGCACTTTGTAGATTGTCCATGACCTGTTCATGAGATTAAAAGATGCTTAGTCAGCAATATCTATTGCCTGCTGTGCAGCCCAGAAAACCACAGCTGCCTTCGGTGCTGTTTTGTAAGAGGTTCAGGACATCAGGCTGGATAATCTTTTGCTCTGTGAGCAACTGCAGACTTCAGCTACCTTCATACTTATTTAACATAATTTTATTAAATAGCAGTTACCAACAACACTGAAATCGCCTACTGAAGCTACTGTGATTTTAAACTGTTTCCACAAAGAGGGACAATAACTGAATGGATATAGAGAATTAGTTCAGGCTTGCCTTTTTTCCTACCTCAGGCATACCAATACAGTCAGGCATACCAATACAGTATTGCAACTGCTAGCAGGATGTCTTTTCTGCATAGCCTATAATTATCACAAGGAAGACAACAAAAGACCACAAGTGTTTATGATTCTAACTATTTCTAGATTAGTTCGAGGCCCTTGCCAGGTATAGAGACAGCCTACCTATGTACTTGTGCAGTGTCTAGTACAGTGCTGTGTCAACAGCAATTTGGCTTTGGGCAGCCAAAATTCAAATAACTAACCAGTTACAGACTGGGTTCTTAACCAGCCCTGCCTATCTTCTCTTCCCTTAGCTGTCCAGCTGGTGTGACTGGTATACCTGTTTTCCCAGACTGCAGCGGAGACAAGTGTAAGCCAAGAAGCTGTAGATATGATGGTCAGCTATGTGAAAAAGGATGTATATTTATTCCAGATATACAACAAAATATCTCTTATTCTGTTACGTATTTGCAATACATACTGTCTGTAAGTATCACTATACCTTTCTGGACTGAAAGTTTAGTAACATTCAGGGTCTAGTCTGTTATTTCTGCTGGGGAAAATGATCAGCCAGGTGTGTGTTTAATTAATTTCTATTTCAAAGAGTATGCATGATGCTATCAGTTCTATTAAAATCTATTCAAAAGGGAAGACAAAGGAGCTACTGGAATTTATTTGACAGCTGTTTCCTGTCAATAAGGGTGAGATGTACTGCAGTCTCAGCATCCTTCTTGCTCCGTGTTTACAGAATCAGATCAACAGCATAAAAGGGAAGCATTCTTGCCAAATGCCTTGTCCATAACATAACTGCAGTTTTTGATCACTCCTTATGTAAACTGGCACCCAAACTGTGTTACCTGGTTAGCTCTATTCCACTCTATTGCAGGGCAATCTGGTCTGTCTATCCACCCTTAAGACAGAAGCAGCAGCCCACCTCTCTTGAAAGAAGCCAGGACAACCAGGCAGACCTCCTCATGCCAGCTCTGTACCGTTCCAGTGTCTGGGAGAGGGTGCTGGGACAGGGGTTCACAGGATGGTCTCCTTGCAGGCTAGATCTCTGTGGTACAGGATCACAATTGCTCCAGCTATTGATCTTATTTCTTTGGGCAAGCTCATTCCAAGAACTTTAAGAGTGTACTGGGCCTGGCTAGGATACAGTTAATTTCTTTCATAGCAGATTATATGGTGCTGTGTTTTAGATTTTTGACTAAAACCTTATGTTGTGATTTAACCCCAGCCAGCAACTAAACCCCACACACCAGCTCACTCACTCCTCCCACAGTGAGATGGGGAGAGAATCAGAAGGGTAAAAGTGAGAAAACTCGTGGGTTGAGATAAAGACCGTTTAATAGGTAAAGCAAAAGCCATGCACGCAAGCAAAGCAAACCAAGGAATTCATTCACTCCTTCCCATCGGCAGGCAGGTGATCAGCCATCCCCAGGAAAGCAGGGCTCCATCATGCATAACCGTATTTGGGAAGACAAACGCCATCACTCTGAATGTCCCCCCTTCCTTCTTCTTCCCCCAGCTTTATATGCTGAGCATGATGTCATATGGGATGGAATAAGGGGTGCAGAATGTGCTGGTTTGGGCTGGGATAGAGTTAATTTTCTTCATAGTAGCTCTTATGGGGCTATGTTTTGGATTTGTGCTGGCAACAGTGTTGATAAGAGGGATGTTTTCATCACTGCTGAGCAGTGCTTACACAGGGTCAAGGCCTTTTCTGCCTCTCACCCCACCCCACCAGCGAGAAGGCTGGGGGGGGCACAAGAAGTTGGGAGGGGACACAGGTGGGACAGCTGACCCCAACTGACCAAAGGGATATTCCATACTGTAATGAAGACATCAAAAAGATTATTTCCTGCTTCTCTCAAAGTCTTGACTTTGTATCTTTTGCATGTTTCCTTATTCCACTCAAGAAAACTTATAGGAACTTGTCCGAGACCATCACCATCACCAACCAACCAAGAAGTTGGTTAATTATTCAGGCTTCTAACTTGTGCTGACCTCCATGCTGTTCAGCTACAGTACCTATGTTAGCAGGCTTAAATCTAGAAGGACCTCCATAAATCAGTCACTCCAAGGATCTCAGTACTCACAGACTGAAAGCTTTGTTTCTGCATGTCACAACATGCTTGTGCTTATGTAAAATCTGAAATAAGTTCTTTGGGAGCACTTTCTTTGCTTGCCTCTTGTAAGATCCTGGCTGGCCAGGCACCATGGCACAGAGGACATTTGCTGGAGAACACCACCTCCATTTGTCCTGTCCCCCACCACAAACTTCCTATTTTCTGAGATATATTTTTATGCTTATACTGTTGGGTTCAGAATTATTATCAGCTTCAATCTGACTTTTTACATGGTTGAATTTTGTGATAAAAACACTCACAATAGTGAGGCTCCAAATATGCAGAATAAGATATGCAACCACAAAAGCATGTGGGAAGTAATTCTGGAATCTGATGACTTTCGCAACTCTGCTGTTGTAAATGCTTCTGCACCGCCCTCAGAGACTATCTTCAGGCTACTGCAGACCCAAGACAAAGCAGTCGCTTTAGTACTGGATGTTTCTGGGAGCATGTCAATGGTAAGAATATGCATTTTATGAGCAATTTTTAGGAAAAATTGTAAGAAAAAGAAAAAGTTACAAAATTTAAAAAAAAAATCAGTCAATTTTGTAATTAACTTGATTATTTTAGAAAAAAAAGGACTACTCTTATTCTCCTTGGTAATTTTTTTTTTAGGAATTCCTACAAGGTATCACTTCAAAATACTGAGAGCTATAGGCCAGAGTTGGTCTTTTTTTTCTTGTAAAATCTCAATTTTATATACTTTCCTTCCTTTGTTCCAGACCTAGAATGAGAGTTGCATTGTACTTCTTCCAAGCAGAAAATGTATCATAGATAGAGTTTCACACTGTATTTTTGTTATGAATGATTCTAAAATTTAAAGTAAATATGTAGGTCACAATATGTCAATAAATTAGATGTTCTTTCCTCATTACAATATTGCTCTTTGGAATCAAGAATGTGAGCTGGCATAATGTTATATCATTTTAACAAGGCTGAGGTTTTCCCCATAAAAATTTGCACAGATTTATTCTTTCACAACTTCTTGTGGCATGAGATATTAAGCTTGTTTATGAATGCAAGGTTTAATAGACATCCCTAAATATGTGCTTATTTGCATAAATATCCTAATACTTTTATAAAGCTGTAAGCAATGCGATCATCTGTAGAAAGATGACAAAATTATCTGGGTAGGTAAGACAGCTATCTCATGATTTATTAATAGACTTCAAACCCCTATGCATACTCTAACAGCTTTTAAAAATCAGCCTATATATTCTTTTGATGACATACTGCATTTTGTCACCCGTAACTTACCTCTTCCATAGTTCAGTAGTGAGCCAATGACCATTACTCTCTTATTGAAAATACTGCAAGTTCAGGGTTTCATTTCTCACAGGAGTACAAGCCTAAAAATAAGACTATTCATCTAAAGAAGGTAATTCAAAAAGCTCAAACATGTTGAGAAATATTCTTAAATATTTGACAGTCATACCTTAAACCAAAATATACATGAAGAAGCATAAAGCAGTATATGGTCCAATTCTTTAGTTATGGCATACATATAACTATTGTGGGATTCTTCCATAGTGCTCCATCAACAGATCTATTTCCAGACATGCTGTTCTAATCCAGAGCTGTTCTTGAGTCTGATCTTCAGCAAAGATTTGCAATTGTAATAAATTATATTATTTTTATAATACAGCTGTTTACCAATCATAGTACATTTTATTAAATCAGTTAGTAAATAATAATGTAATGCTAAAAATAAAAATGAAAATAATTGTGAAATAAATACTGCAAGAATAGCTAGCTCCAGAGATAAATGTTTTCAAATATAACTTTTTTTTTCAGTAATTCCTTCGAATATTTGCATTTAAAGTAGCCATACTTCAATATTATTTATATTTTCAAAATACTTAGTCTCTAGACTATCCTACTCCTCAGGCATCGTAGGTGTCGTCCTATTGCATTGACAGCACACTATCAAAAAAAGAAGTGACAGAAATCTTGATTAGGAATGAAGTCATAACATCAGAAGATTGACTTTGCCTGGTGACATCTTTCCTGGAAGCTGCAGTTTGCTACACTTTCACAATACCAGAACATGGTTTACATCTCTCTTCTAGAACTGAGCATACATATGAGTTACCTTATGGCAGATAGTTTTTAATTTTTAGTTACAACCTGACCAACATCAAAAAATCCTATATTTTGTTCATAGTCAAAGCTTTTCAGAAGAGATTGCATTCTAAGGATGTTGTTTTTCTTGACATACAGCACGACCGCATCAGACATCTCTGTAGTGCTGCAGAGGCATTTCTGCTCAATATTATTGAAATCGGTTCCTGTGTTGGAATTGTCATATTTGACTCTCACGCATCTGAAAAAGCTCCTTTGCAATAAATAACCAATGACACAGCACACCAAAAACTTGTTCAATGTTTACCTGTAATTGCTAGTGGACAAACCAACATCTGTGCAGGCGTACATACAGGACTTAACGTAAATACCTCCTGGAATGTATGGAAAATGAGGAAGAAGCGAGAAACATACTTGATAGCCCACTGAACATGGACTTCCTATGCAATGGTAGAGTTAAGAAAGATAATCTGATTCTTGAATCTGTCAGGAGAAAATCTGGTATAGAAACTATTTGGCATTCCCATTATATGGCATTAGAAAGCGTATTACCAGCAAACAGGCCACATGTGATGTCCATGCTTCAAAAAGGATACTGAAAAATAAGATCAACAATGAACTACAAGAATGATCTAAATTTTGGAAAATCAAATTTATTTTGGAAACCTATTAAGTTTATTCTATTTAGTGTGTTTAAGAGAAAGTTAAGAGGTCACTTTAATACAGTTCTTTAATTACTTCTAGTGGAAAGAAATACGCAGTACTGCAGTCCAAACTCTCACATGACTGGATAAACTCACAGCCTGATCACACTGGTGGGTGTATATACAGAGAAAAGGCTGCAGAGCAACACAACAATGAACGTAATATTGTATTCCTCTGATCTCTAAGATTTTTTCCTAGCAAAATGTGGACTCAGGAAACACCAGAGATTTGACTCATGAATCACAATGAACATATAGAATAAATAAGTGTTAAAATGGGAAGCTGTACAATGGTAGTATTGTTAATTTCCATGGTTCACTAGTCATGAATCAAGCCCCTAAAACTGTGAAACCACAGACAAATCCTGAGATTGGGAAACACTGATGGATAGATATTATTATTTATTTGTCTGTTTTACATCCTTGGGCTGGTAGTCTGAAGTCCCAGAAGATGTCACCTACTTCAGATGCAAAACTGAAAATCAGGAGCAATGTGTAGGAAAAGGGAAGAAAGAGAAAGAGAGAAATTGTACAGGGAAGGATGAGACTGCTGAGGTAGTTGAGAGTCCAGGGCAGAGAGGAGGCTCAGGACAGGGGGACATCAGGAGGAAGACTGGCAACCAGACAGGAATGAACAGCCAGGACAGAGGCGTCCCCTATGGGTGCTCCCTACCCCTTTCTGCCCCACCTTCAGCTACCTCAGAGTCCACCCTTAGACAGAAGTCTGTCCTTCTCCTGATTTGCTTTAAGAGCTGTCTTGATTTAAACAATGCAGTAACATGACAATACCGTATTACTACAGAGATTTCATGATGATATTGTTATATAATATAAAAAGAAATATCTAGAATTTTATTTCTGGCATTACATACAATGACTAGAACTTTCTATATGCTTTAATTTATAAGCATTTTTTATTACATAAAGAAGAATAATTTTCTCCAACTGTTGTGGCTGAAGTGCACTGGCTAGGAAATTGTAAACACAGTGACTACCCTTGTCATTAGCAAGCATAGCTGTCAGCTGAGCTAGAGCTACATAATTAGTTTGAAAACAACCATTTAAAAACTATCCATAGGGGTGTTGCTTCATGCTACAGCACCTGCAAATGCCAAGGAAGAATGAAAACTCACCTTATGTCAGTCTGTGCATGAGGAACGGGGGTGAGAGGCTTTAAGTGGTAGGGAGGGGCTGTGGGCAGCCTCTACACACCCCGAGTAGGCTCCCCAGGGCTCAGCGCTGCACAGCAGTCTCTTCCCCACTCTGGGACTCCAGTGACCTGTGCATTAGGAGCACAGTGATGGCTCAGTTTATGTCTGGCATGTATGATCCTAGTTTAAGAAAGAATTGCAACAAATGTGTGAAGTGCAGATGCTTCAGTAGAGCAGTATGAAGCCATATTCACAATGAATTCATTAACAGACCTGCACTGAGTATGAGAACCTCCAATGGACTATTGCTGCTTGAACTCAGTATGCATGAAAAGAGATCTAAACTTCATATTTGGAAATAAAGATGATCTGGATTTTAAGAGTCAAAAACCACGGAATGCCACCATGTCTTTTCTACAGAGGTATTTTCAGAGCAGAATTTCACTGAAGGGATAATACGGGCCTCCAAAAGTACTACAAAAAGTCTAAAGATGCTGTACTTGATGATATGCTGCAGGGAGTGATTTTTTTGCAAATTTTGCCAATGAGAGATAAAATGAGTTGATCACACACACCAGAATTTACTATGACACAGGCATTAATACATTAATAAAAAGATACATTTCTTTTTTGATTTCATAACAAATGGGCTGCCTTAGCAGAATATTCAGTACCAGAAGTCACGTAAAATTTAGCAATTTTAGGGTAAAAAAATAGTATTTCTAATTCTTTTGCTCTTGTCTTTCAGGAGGTTTAAAGCTTTATGCTGTAGATGAAGCCATCCCCAGTAAATTAACTGAGACATTCAGTGCAATTACATCAGGAAACAGAGATATTTCTGAACAATCTATTCACGTCTGAATTTCAACACTTCTTTCTCATCCTGTTTTTAGTTGATCAGTAATTGAATGAATTTAGACATTAATGATCATCATCTTCAGTGGCTCAATTTGGAAATAGGAGCAAGTACATTGTTTAGTGATCTCCTACTTTTCACTGCAATGAAATAAATATGTAATATTATATATATTAT
>VZTQ01000106.1:23195-50695 GCA_013400755.1 Pelecanoides urinatrix | reverse complement strand
CTTCACCAAGTATCCAGAATTCTATCATTTCATGGTCGCTAAGCCCAAGCCAGCCTCTGACCACCACATGTCCCACCAGTCCTTCTCTGTTTGTGAACAGCAGGTCAAGCGAGGCACCTCCCCTGGTAGGCTCACTTACCAGCTGTGCCAGGAAGTTATCTTCCACACACTCCAGGAAGCTCCTCAACTGTTTCCTCTCTGCCGTGTTGTATTTCCAGCAGACGTCCGGAAAGTTGAAGTCCCCCACGAGAACAAGGGCTAGCGATTGTGAGACTTCTGCCAGCCTCTGGTAGAATATTTTGTCTGCCTCCTCATCCTGGTTGGGTGGTCTATAACAGACTCCCAGCAGGATATGTGCCTTGTTGGCCTTGCCCCTCATCCTTACCCACAAGCACCCGACCATATCATCACTGTCATTGAGCTCTAGACAGTCGAAGCACGCCCTAACATACAGGGCTACCCCACCACCTCTCCTTCCTCGCCTGTCCCTTCTGAAGCTCTTATAGCCATCCATTGCAGCACTCCAATCGTGAGATGCATCCCACCATGTTTCTGTGATGGTGACTAAGTCATAGCTACCTGCTGCACAATGGCTTCCAGCTCCTCTTGTTTGCCGCCCATGCCGCGTGCATTGGTGTAGATGCACTTGAACTGGACTACCGATTTCACCCCTGACATTGGCGTGCCACCCGTAGGCTCTTCTCTAGTGAGCCTGGTTTTAGCCCCTTCCCCCTCTGGACCTAGTTTAAAGCCCTCTCATGAGCCCCGGCAACTCTTATGCAAGAATCCTTTTCCCCCTGCGAGTAAGCTGAACTCCGTCTGTTGCCAGGAGGCCCGGTGCCGTGTAAACCTCCCCCTGGTCAAAGAAGCCAAAATTCCGCTGATGGCACCAGCCCCTAAGCCACGTGTTGATCCGATGAGTTTTCCTGTTCCCTCCAGTATTCTTCCCTGCCACTGAAGGGAATATATGATATCAGTCAGCTCCTTCTGCACCCCAATTACAAGGTATCTGGTCTCATGGACTTGTATCTGTCCAATTGACTTACACATTCCTTAATGGCATCATTTTCTGCTCTGGGTAATACCTCACTCCCACAGACTCTGCTTGTAGGCTCTGGAAACTAAGAAGCCAAAGGGCAGAACTGACCAGTAAAAAACAAGAGGAAAAAAAAGCATGGGATACCTCAGCCTTCTCTATATGCTCTCAGTGAGCTGTGGACCCTTATTTCCCTTTAGCTTTACTTTTGCTCCCAGTGTGCTTACAGAAGCCATTCCTGCAGACCTTCCTATCCTTCACTAGTTGGAAATCCATGTGAGTTTTGTATTTTCTGACACTATCTGTGTGCATTCAGGCAGTGTCTCTACATTCCTCCCAGGTAGCCTGTTCTTGCTTCCACCTTTGGTGGACCTCCTTTTTGTGTCTGGGCTCAGGAACACGCTGTTTATCCACGCTGTCTTCTTCTGTGTTATGTTAGGTGTGTTTCCTTTACATTGTGTTTCCTACTTGGAAAAGCTTTCTACTTCAGCCCTGACAGAATTTGAGATATCCATTAAATTAATATTCAGAGTTTGTATAACAAAAATAATCTGCTTTACTAGGGCATACATTACCTAGAAGAGCCACGTAATGCTACTGACAAAGTAGAATGTGCTGTTGAGAACACAAGCAGTAAAATTCAGTGTTTCCTTGAAGTGCCTGACTTCTTGCATATGTATGCCTGAGTAAAGCACACATGGATCTATCCACCACTCAAAGCACCAAGTTTCCTGCACTACTGCAGAGAAATGCATCATGCACGTATAACAAGTCTGACACTTGCCAAAGCAAGGATCTGCACTGCTCTACTGAAGGAGGGCTGTACGACTTTGAGTTCTACCCCTTCTTCCTTCCCTGAAATGGTCTATGAGTGGCATCTGGCCTATACCATTGTGAAAGCTGGACCACCCCTGCCTATGTTGTTTGTTGGGAAGCATCAAGGACCCTTCCTAAGCCGATTACACTAGAATTTAAGAGCTTCCCATTACTCTTTCAAAAACCTTTAAGGGTTAAAGATTCTATAACATTAGTATGAAAGTCTGCTATCTATTATGAAAGAAAATATGCAAGACTGTTGTTGGAAACATATGCTAGGAGAAAGAAAAGCAAAACTGCAAAAAAAGTGCATTAGTCCTCACTCTTACTTAATTCAATTCTACAGTGAGATGTTAACTGAAACGAAGGCTACAGAAGATGAAAGCATTAACCAAAAAAGAAACCACTACTGTTAGAAGAAAGTGATAAGGCTTTTTGAAGAAGCCTGGTATTTCAGGATACAAAAATTCCACGCAAAAAGACCATATTAAAAGACAGATCTATCAAGTTTCTTAGGCTGACCTACTCTAAAATCATCAGTTACCCAGTCCTGAGCAGAAGCCCTTTCTCACCCGTATCACTGTTACTTTCATGAAATTGGATGATTTTTGTTTTTGTGAAAACAAAATAAAGATTGTGAAAACATCCTTCAGACTTAAGCTTCACATTTAGAAAACAATTTGGCTTTCAAAAGCTTGACATTAATACTGGAGTTCATACTTAACTCTACTTCTGCTCAGATCTTGCTAAAATATAAGGTTGAGAGAAAATAATTTAGAGTAAAGCATTATTTTTTTCCTGTATCTCTTGTACTAAACTCATTATTCTGTGATAAATATTGTGTTTTAAGTGTATTAAAACAAAAACATTGTATTGACTTATCTGTTTCTCCAGTAATAGTTTTCAGGATAGAGAACATATCTTTCCAAGCCATTTAACAATGCTTTAACCAACTGCTGCTCATTCCCAACAACTGGAAGACATTTTACCTTCAAGCACTGCAAATAGCCTTTCTTCCATATCTCATTAATGGGCATTCTCCAAACAAGATATTGCTACAGCAACACCTGCCATAATACTAAGATTTTCATTGTTAGATAAAGGCAAAAACTACTCCTAAATACACAGTAAAGCAACCACATAAAGTTGTATTAAGACCTAATTTCAGCCAAGAAATTTGAACAATTCAAGATAAGCTACACATTGCTAAGAAATCATTAGACAATCAGTTATTTTTGTGTAAAGAAACTTTTTAAAACAATCACAGCTTCCTAAATATGGTAAGAAGTACTCTACAATGGATAATTCATCCATTTTGACAGTATCACCAAGCCGGAAAACAAGTAACAAAATTCCTGCAAGTATACACAATTTTGTATTTTAAAAAAGTAGTATCATAGTAGAAGAACTAGAAAGGATCATACTGTTCTTTTTTCCCATCTTTCATGAATTGTTAAATAAATATTTTATATGGTCTTGGCAAAACAAAATCTGAAGAACTCAAAAAACAGTGTACTATTCCAATAGCTTTGAGAACTCCTGCAAACAATTAACCCAGTTCCTGCATCCACGTAGCTGGAATTTTTAACTGCTCTCATTTCCCACATTGTTTACTTCTGATTGTTGTACTTGAGACATTATTAATTGTATTTGCCAATTAAGTTATTTTTAATCTCCAGTTCTGACAATGAACACATATACAATCAAAAATTTAATGTCATTCCAACAATAACAAAACAATATATGCTATTTGCAAATTCAAATAACAAAAAGTTTCTTAAGACAGCCCAGCACCAACACCTCCTAGGTTTTCAATACATGCAGAACTGTGTATGTGGGAGTATATATAGGATATTAAAAAAAGTAGACACAGACACAGTATTTAGCCTGAAAAGTGCGCATCTGATTATGTCTCACGCCTAGGAAACAGTGTATTGACAGTGAAATGATGTCAGCCGTGTCTGTTCAGAATCTACTTGAAGACAGGAAAAAAGCATCCCCAAGAGTTAGTTATAAGACAAGACTTACCAAATAATAGCAAGCATTTTCTCCTTCCTATGATATCAGATTGTAATTAGTAAAGATCTACACTAAAAAGAGAAGTTAAGATTTGTAACTGAAAGTTCACATTTGTCTCATTCAGAAGGACAGTAGCTCTTACAAGTCCTGCTGAGCTGCAGGCAGATGCACCATCAGGCAATTGATCTTTTTGTTTTGTTTTGTTTTGTTATAGTCTGGATGAAAAATACCAGTTGTTCCACAAAGTGGCAGCAGCCATATTGAAACACTGTGCTGACCAAGAAACAGGTTCCCCAAATAAATGAACTAGTACAAAAGGTTTGTGGTTTACAGGCAGCTGAATGCAGAAATGTAATTCTTAAGAAGGCAAGGAATTCTCCCTTATTGGGATTTCAACCCCTCAGATTTTTTTCCTAAGTAAGAGAAACTTAAGCCATCAGATTAAAAACTTCAGTAAGACAGACAACTGTGTCAAGGTCCCAGCATTTCAGTCTCTTCCCCAAGCATGAAAAAATTTCCCTGTGAAATGGAATCCTCCTCTCATGCCTTCTGAGGTGATCAGGATACATAAAGTCCTTCACAAAAGACCCTGTTCATGCCAGCAGTCCCCAGATGGCTGCTTCTTTTTTTTTTTTTTTTTTCTGGATATGTGGTAGGGGAAAGGTGGTCTGGGTCTGTTCTGGACTGATGGAAGAAAAATGCATATTTAGAAAGAGGTGTGGTGTCTTTGGCAACTGGGAAAAACTCAGGAAAAAACTGTACTATTGTCCATTTCTTTCAAAGATGTGTTTTCTTCAGTCTACAGCAACCCTTTGTGTCTTTGTCCGACCAGTAAAGAAGTTCTAGAAGTTGTAAGTAGCCATCTCCAGAAATCTTTTAATCTGAAAATACACATGCTGTCAGACTCTGGTGTAACATCCACTTTCTGGCTTCAAACTGCTCTGGCTGGTTATTTTTGTTGTTTTTTGTCTTTTCAGCCCAACTTCTCTTTGCAGCTTGCTATACTCCTCAAGACTAAACATTCAGTAAGAGAGAAAGCAGACATTTTTTCTTATTTAAAACATATAAGTGGAAATTTATGGACTATTTCTGCATGTTACATGGAAAATGACCGATTTGTATATTCTGCACACAAACAGTCAATCAGTTTTGAAAGGATCTGCATCTCCTCTGACAAGCGTTTCGGATCGACACACTGAAACTGCTAGAATAGTCTGTATAATACAAGCCTGCTCTAAGTTACAACTTCATAGACTGCTTACCAATTTACCTTATTAACCATTTCTATTCTGTCCATTCTTTCCTAAAAATTCTAAAATATCCATTCAGGTTATGCAAAGAGTTCCATGAATCCTATGATCAATAACTTAAGACAAAAGGCTGCTGGGAGTGACGTTATAGCAATACAAAATCTCCCACTATCTCAAATAATATCAATGGTATCTGTGAAAGCTGTCTTGTTACTCTTCCATGCTGAATGAGGAATATTTCTATGCCAACTCTAAAAAGCTCTCTTAGTCTAGAAATCAACAGTGGTGAAAAAATATGTAAACAACTAGTGTTTTTTAGGCTGTGATTCATAAGAAACAGGAATTTTTCTTACGTCTAAGAAACAAATACACAGTAGAGCTAGTAAGTGTCTATTTGTTCATTTTTAAAGACTAAAAAAGCCCAAGAAAACCAGCCTTTTTGCTATAAAAATATTATGAATAGAAGGGTGCATTTTTTTAACAATAAAGACCACTTACAGCACAATTTCAGATAACTGAGCGCATTTACTAGCTATTTGCCTGAGAAGTGGGAGAGCTTTTCCTCATTCTCAGCTGCTCACTTTGAAGACTCCTCCCTTTCTATAAACTGTTTCAAAACAAAATTTGTGTGCCTTCAGCTCTCCAGATCACAAATCTATCCTTCCTTGACAACCACTCTTAAAGTTAACACTTATAAGTCCTGCACTCATTAATGGCAACTGAAGAATCAGCTTGGATGTACTTGGCCAACACAGTCCTGAGTGCAGGCAGCCTTTAAGATGTCTGCATGAGCCAATCCTGGAAGGAAAACCACAATGTGGACCAAGCAAACCCTTCTGGGACATGTGTGCAGAACAGATCTTGCAGTGGAACCCTCTCAGGAGTGCTCACAGAAGCCCTGTAAAACACGGGCTTGTGAGCTTAGTGCTGCACCACACTTCATCACTTGATATATACTCTTACAAATTGAGAGACGTTTCCAGAATCCTCATTATGCTCCAATAGACATATACACATGTCATCCAAAAAAAAAAAAAAATTACAAGACCAAGTTTAAGATTGATGGCAAGCCAGAAAAGTAGAATGCCTCAATACGACTGTCATGTTGCTCGACCAGTGCTTTACCCTTTAATACAGTGCTGCCTATTTTCTTTTCATCTTTAATGATTTGTAAGGACTCTTGTTTTGTAAGTACTGTGCTAAAACCTCCTATGATTCTACCTGACGAATCTGGCACAAAGCACATCTAAATGGGTCAATGAAGCCTTTCCAGTTACCAGCTTTTTTGAAGAGTATGATCTGTGCAAGGATCAGGAATTTAAAAAAAAAAAGAGAGAAAGGTTAAAAAAACCCAAACAAGCCAACCACACAACAGTAAGACTTGACTACAGTCATCAAGGAAAAATAAACAAAACAGCCATTTTATGTGAAAACAGTTTTCTTGTGCTCAAGCCTTATGACTGGAATTTGTACCTCATTTTAACATACACAATTTTAAGCAGTACCAGTTAAAATTGAGATATGACTAGTACAAAACATTACAAAGTTATATAATTTCTGAAGCATTTGCTGATATGACATAACATATAAGACACAAAAACTATCAATTGACAGCAAGGCTGAAGATAAAAAAGGTCTGACTCAAGCATTACCAGTCCTTTGTGGCTAAAATTTGAAACTAGTACAAAACGTCGAAGTTGAAAGTAAAATACAAGTAGCATCATACTTAAAGCTAAGAGAACTGACAACGACGACACTGTACTGTCAGGCACACAAAATGCCTTCCATATTCCTAAGCAGCATAAGAACTTTAATTTCTGCCCTTTAACTGTTACAGTAAAATCTTCAAGCACCACGCATTTCTAAACAAATTCATGTTTAGCCTGGCAAGCCTAAGATTCAAATTGTCTAACACCTTGAGAGATGCAGCAAACAAACATGGAAATATGCAAATATTCATAATTTTCCAGCTGTGTTACAGTAATGACCAAGCTGACCCTGGAAATATTTCAGTTAAGTTTCAGTAATTCAATCCCAGAAAACAGACAAAGCTTTTTGTTACTAAAATTAATTGCCTCTAATATTTAAATATCTAAACATGGTATTACCTTCATGGCATGGATTTCTTCTATTAATCTCTCAACCCGTTTTTGGTTCTTTAGTTTCAAGTCTTCTGTACCCCTGCAAATGAAATCTGTCTTTATTAAAGAACATCTGGGTTTTGTTTACTTTATTTCCCCCCATGGGCTAATACTAGGTAGCAAAATAAAAATATCACAAGAGTGAGCATAAACACATTTCTTTGTTGTTAAATGAACATTTTAGCAAAGAGTTGACATAATCTAATGCTTCTGTTGTTCTGCAGAGGAAAAAACACTGAGGATTTACCAGAATAATAAGAAAGACAAACATTACTTCATTAGAAAATAGTAACTACAATTCCTATCAACAATACATAGGAGACACTGATATCTCAAATATAATTACATTTTAAGATCTGTAATATTTAAATATAAAAGATCATTGGGCTTGCTTCTTATTTTGCATGATTTGCTAAAATTGTGGGAAAAGAGTAGACTCAATTTAAACTTTGAACACAGTAATAGATGTATCTTATACCATCTCTAACAAGACACATCATAAGTTACTTTGGGCCAGTTATCTTTAAAGACATAATCTACAAAATGTTGTTTTAACTATTTACTTAAATATTAATTAATACTAACTATTAAAAATCAGGTATGACCTGTATATCTATGCAAACTGAACAATATTTTTTGCAATAGAACCTTGCAGACAACTGCAGTGAGAAAATGTTGCACAACAGCAGAATAACCTAAAAGATCAAGTCTTTATAGCACTTTAAAAGTGCTATAAAAGGTTCTGTAAGTGATTGGGATTAGCTTCCAATACACTAAATCCCTTTAAAAAAATGTTATCCTAAGTCTGCTTTATGAAACTACTTTTTAGTATTTTTAGTCTATCTAAAGTGACATAAAAATAAGACAAATAGAATTTATGCAGCATAGTACCTTAAGTTTTAAATGTAATACGTGTTTCTCCCACTTCTCTGTTTTTGGGAAAACAATTTTGGGACAAGATACTGTCTCATTTATAAACACACAAACAAGAACACTGATATTTAAAACTGACTTTTTCAACTTTAATTTCCCAATGTGTCTGGTTAGTCTGCGAATAGTCAGGACTCTGGCCTTCTTTACATCTTTTCTCATCTTCACAACCTGTCAGAAAGACGGAAGACATTATAAAGATTGTTTTCCTTGATTAGTTTCCATATACAATACATTCATTGCATTGACTTAAATTTTAGAAATTAGTTCAACAAAAAGAACTATTTTTTTAAAACAGAGTGCATTCCCCTGCTAACCAAATCCCAGTTCAAATGAATTCAGATTTCATTTAAAATCAAACTGCTTCCATAAACATCAGAGGAAGAACAACCAACAGTCTAAAAATGTGTCTGAGGTCTAAACAGAAGACAAGACATTCCTAACTAGCCATACGTTAATATTATTCTTAGAGCCAGTCTGAGCTAGAGATTTGAAAATACTCACCTTTTGCCTTCACTTTGTTTATTTTTGTCCCAGTGAAACAGCACCAGTACTTTTCCATTCATACATAATACGGAAAAGTATTTTCATTACGAAACATTTTGAAAGATTAAGGAAAGACTCCCAAACTAAACAATATTTATTATAGAACAGAATTTGAGATATGAAAATCTTTTTACGTATTTGAACTGATTTTTGTTGAAAATAAAATCAAAGTGATTTCCAACTCACTACAGTCTCTTTCAACTTCCTATCCTACCCAGTACTCTGTTCCCAAAATGTATTCCCAAGTAGACAGTATTGAAGAAAACTTGACAATGATGTTTTGGTCTTATTTCTCACCCCAAAATAAAAGAAAGAGAATTCTAATTATTATTAGATAGATGGTACAAACAGACAAATCTTTGGAATCTTTTGCTATTAAATTCCATATGGGAACTGTTAGACCTAGGCATTGTCTTGTAAATGATGCACATTTTGGAGATACAAGGAGTCATTAGTGACTTATAACCTTGCCTTTTTACAACTAAAAAACCCCCTTTATTTATTCAGATATATCTAACTATCATTTTTAAGATCTTCGATTTAACAATTAAACTAAGAAAATAAGAATTATTAAAGCAAACAAACAAAAAGTCTTCCTGACAAAAAGCCAAATTTCTCTTATCTAGTGGGATAAGTTTCAAAATAAGTTGGTAGCTCTTTCTCAAGAGAGTTCTTTATCTCAGATTTCTATTTTATCTTCTAACTTCTCAGAGATAATATCAAAATGATTGCTTGATGGTGACTGCACCATCAAGTCAGTACCACCAGGAATATTAGTATTACAAACCTGCATCAAGTTTGACCAAAAAAGAGAAAAAGTAAATCTTCAAAGCTCACAGAGGAACATTTCACACTTATGATGGGAAGCCTGGCTAGTATATATTCCCTGTGCAGAGACCATAAAAGTGACACTATATCATTTATTAAAACAAAACAAAACAAAACAAAACAAAACACGTAAAACCCCTCCATGTATTTTGCACACCTGATTGTGTTTGCAGCTAGGTTACTGACACAAGCAAGCAATGAAGCCTGGAACTGTACTCAGCAGTGGCTCTACTGAAGGCTGAATCAGTCAGAGCAAAACAATTTCTAGAGAGGGGCACGTGCTGACTGCCAGCCCCACCTCTGCCAGGGCAGAGGAGGAGCGTGTGGAGTAGCATTCCCCCCAAAAATAGGGGAGGGGAATTGTACTGAGGCAACATTACCGGCACTTGCCCAGAGAGAAGGGAAAAGGCAAAGAAGGTTTTTGGGACGAGAATGACTGACTTAAAATTGGTCTCCTGTTCTAAAATTCGTACCATAAAGGTCAGTACTTACCTCGGTTACCCTAGTGAAAATAACTGCACACAGGTCTACCTATGAGCATTTCTACTTCAGTTAACAGCAGAAACCACACGCCAAAAAGCACCTGTGCCAAGTCTCTGCTAGACAGCAGCACTGCTCAAGTCTCCATTCACTAAGGAAGAAATCCTTAACATTACCATCTGCCATCTGAGCATGTAAACATTTCTTTTTAGAAGATATTGAATGGAATTATCACAGCTCCCTGTATTACATCTTCTTTTAAGTGGAAGAAAGAAAACAAAGCATCTTCTGTTTGAACACCTCTTAGATACTATGTACGTTCAAGGAGTTTGGCACTTCAGTTGCAAACAGAGTATGACTTCTTAGAAAGTTTGGGAAGGTGGAGTTCTTTGTTTTGGTTTTTTGGGGGTGTTTTGTTTTTTTTTTTTAAATAACCATTACAAACATCCACAAGCTACAAACACACTTGAATTAAAATAACTCATACTTTACATTATTAGTTACTGTGTATCCAAACACAAATTATATTTAACTTTCTCTCAAAAAATATTTTGTAATGTATTTTTTAATAGAATTATTAATGCAGACACAGCATGTTTCCGGGGCCTACAAAAGCCAAAACCCAGCCTCCCCTGCTGCCAGCCAATGAAGGCTGTATAGACATATGACAGCAGGAATGAGGGAAGGTATTCGCTCTTTGGCAGACTAGGAATATCAATTTATGTAATCCACAGCCACTTCTTTCACACGGGACAGTATGCATCAACTCTGTTCTTGGAAGTACTCATAAAGTTCTCAAGAAAGCAGTGAGTTCTTTGGGACAGAAATAAAAAAAGTTTTGCTTTAGATTTACAGTGTGGCTGACTGAAACTATAGGGCTTAGACCACCAGGGTGGCTCCTAGGACTCACTGAACTACCCGCCCCTCGTGTTACAAAGCGAGATAGGCAACTTCCTCTTGAGTAAAAAAAAAATACCAAAAAACCTCCCCACCAAAACCAGTAGTAGATTTTGAAAAGTAGTAACAAAGATATTTTTTATAAATAGGTTAAGAAAAGACAACAAGAAAAGCAGAAGTCTTTGCACTGAAACTTAGAAAGGCTGCAGTATAAATCAGGGTCAGACCTACCAATGCTTTAAGACTGGGAAATAAGGATTTTTAATCTACTTACAGGTTGCAGTAAAGAATAATTATAAACATGGGCAAATCTCAAAGCAAACAATTTCTTCTATCAACAGGAACACATTCTAGGATTCCTGGAAATTCAGGAAGCCTGCAACTATAAGTGGAAATAACCACTTCAAGGATTCCTTGTAACAAAGAACAAGAGATGCTTTCCTTTGTTAAAGACATTTCTTTATTCTGTAGGAAAACATTATCTACAAGGCAATTAAGCCATTATTATTTATTAATACTAACAAATATCTGTGTTTATTAACTATTAATACATATTTATTAATTACAATTCTTAAATAGTAAGAATAGATAATACAAAAGTTAGAATAGATATAGATAATACATAAATTATTAAATCTAAAAGAAATCATAGGGGAAATGAACTCGCTTTTAAAAATAAGCCTAGGTAGTAACACACTCTAGCCTGAAAACACATGAACATGTTTCAAAAGCTATGGTTAGGAATAAAAATCACATCCATTCTGCACTGTGCCTTCCACAGTACGCTATAAGTATTAATATTACTGTAGATCCTAAAGAAAGATGAAATGCAAAAAAATTCCATGGCTGCAGGTATTCCACAAAGAGAGGCTTCCATCACCCAACAGCTTGCAATCTACAGTAAGCATTGCCACAAAACATGATGTGTACCAGCCAACTGCACAAAAGCCACTTCAAGCCATAGGCAGACAGTAGCTACCACTGTCTCAAAGAGAGAAAGGGCAAACGAAGAGCATAGCATGGGATCAGCAAATTACTAGCCAGACAAGAACTAGAAACCCTCTCCTGCAATCTACCTTTGCCCAAGGAGTGCACATTACTGAGGGGGATTATAACAGGAATTGCTGACTTCAGCGCAACCTACAGCTCCTGGTACTCACTGCTAGTAGCGGCAGTATTTGGCAATAAAAAGAGCCCCGATTTGGATGGATGGGTACGCTTGGGATGGTAAAAAAGAACAAGAAGGTACATGTTGAACCAAGAGGGTGATTTCCAGCAAACAATGCATCTAACAGGTGTGTGTTTAAAGGCACCACAAGAATGATATTTAACGCAGAATTTACAGCTGAGGAAGGGAGAAACCAACAGCATTAGCCATTTTGCCTTCTTATTCCAGGTTGCTCCTGCCTCTGAAGGTGAATAACCATTTCCAGAGATTTGTCCTTTTGTGTGGTAGTCCAACCAAGCCTTCCTCAATCCTCAGCACGTCCAAGCCCTTCTCATGCCCAAGCAGGGGAAATAAAGGGAGAGAAACCAACCAAGATTGTTCAATCACACCTTTAAGTTTTCTTCTAGTTTCTTTTGCAAGAAAATAGTTTGGTTTGAATACTGATATTTCAGTCATAGTTACAAATTACTTAATTTCAACTAACAAAAATCTTGGAAGGGCTGAATCAGTGCCTGAATCAGTGTTGGACTTACTGGAAAGGGCTTCTGATTACATACATTATCCCTTTCAAATTAATGGGACACGGTTATTGTATATAATACAAGACAAAACACGCGTAATACAACAGAAAGTTATTTTAAGAGCCTCCCACACAATTACATTGTTGCAAGAAATCTTTTATGAAAATTTTCAAGTTTCTCGAAGAGAAACTTAAGGTATTTTTAGATGAAAGAACAAAAAAAAATCTGGTTTTAGATTCCAAAGCCTAAATCACTACGGAACGGTCCTCATATTGGTGATAGCAACAAAAACACACCAAGCAGTGTGGACAAAATGACAGCATATGCACAATATTAAATTTAAATTCACATGACTGGTCAAAGGTATTCGCCTTCACATTTTTAAGCAGCAAACTTCTCAAAGGAACACCACATTAGAATAAAATGTTATACTTGGCCACTTCTGAAACTTGTTTTGAGGTCTGTACAGGCAACATTCCTCCAAACTAAGCTAGTGTTCAGCCAATTAGAAAAAAATAAAGGAAAGTGTGACTAAAGATTTGTAGATGTATCAAGAAAGGTACGTGTCTATGCTGAACTACAGTATCAACTACACTTGACCAAAAAAAAAAAACCCAAAACCAAACCATTCCTCAAAAAATATTAATCCAATGGTTTAAGAGAAAAAATAAGCAATAACATGTTTCTGCCCATGACTTGTTTAATATATTCTATTCAAAAACACTGAAATACTAGAAGAACTGTGTAGGTTTACAATATGAAAAGTAAAGTCTTTTTTTCACGTTACCATGTACAAAAGCTAGTACTGTACATGAAAATACCTGAAAGACCCAGCATGTCTTAAATTCTTCTTAACTCGAAGTTAATAAAAGTTTACTTATGCAGTTGGCCTCAGCTATCCAAAATGCATGAAAGCCAATAAACTGATGGCCACGTCTTTTTCCTCTGAGCAGCCTGAAGCACATACAACTGTTCTCCTTGGGCTTCAGCCCATGAGGTGCTGAACATTTTGGTCCTGACCCAATAATGCACTTAAACAAATTATTAAATCCTTAAACAACCAGCACTAGACATACTGGAGTTTCTTCATCCGCTTCTGCTTCATGCCAGCACACACTCTAGTCCTACTTCTTGTACATATAACCAGAAAAGACAAATCATTCTGTTCTCCTTAAGAAAGGACACTGCACCTAACCTTACCCAGTGAAAAAACTCATTGTAAGAGTTTAGAGTGTTCTTAAATCCATAGTGTCATACAAACACACACCCATTAAACAGAGGCCTCCCTCCTCTCCCCCAACATGAAGTCTCTCCTGTATGAAGGGTTGTCTTCAAGGACCAGACACAATTGCAAAAAAATTTCCTTTACAGTTGAAGGTATCATTCCTAAGCAGTGTTCTGTAATTTTACGTAGACATGTCCAAATCCACTTGCAATCTAGCATCTCTTATATCTTTTCGATCACTTGATGCCTGAAAAAAAAGAGGGTAGTTCTGAGTTTGCTTTTCTGCTTCAGTTTCTGCCTGTACTCTCAATGCTAACAGGCTTTATCTGACATGAAGGTCACACCTCAGAGTGGATGACAATGAGAAAACATCAAAAATCTACCTGGTAAATTCTTTCAGGAAAGAATCTATTTTAAATATACCAAATCATACCACTATCAATAAATTACCACATACCTGCACAAACGGGGTCTAGTGAATGAACGATAGCGATAGATGAAATCATAGGTACAAGCTATACCTCAGTCCTGGTGGAGCCTTTTAAAGCCAAGATAACCCTAGCAGGTTGAAATGAGAGTCTGATCCATTAAGATCAAAATGGCTCAAAGCAAAAGGAAAAATCTATATGTGCCCAAAGGTATACAATACCTTTTTGATTTTACCGCATTAAGAAATTTGCTTCTGAAGCCCCACAAACTTAAGCAGCGCTGCTGAAGTAGAATGGGAAAAAGTAATTACAAACACACCAAAACCAGTTGTGTATGTTGCTTAAATTAGGCATCAACAAATGTCAAAGCAAGAAATTCACCTAAAAAAAAAAAAGTAAGTTAAACATATTTAAGTTGAGTATTCAAGGTCTCTCCAATACCTACAAGAAAAACATGGAACTAAGTAATGTTTCATTTCTCACTGATCTTCTTTCCTTTCCTCATTTTAGGGCACACCAAAAGCATTGGTTTCATTTTATAGTTACTTGGCAGTCTTCTAACCAAGAAATTACCATGGCAACTGAGTATTCTAAATGTTAATTTTTGGTGCTATTTGGCAGCAGAGAGTTTTAAAATTCAAAACACCTGCAGCTGGGTCACATATTAGCCAGAACTAACAATAGTACATAATCTTTTGAGTGAATAATCTAAGTGAAAAAATGTTTCTGGAACTTCATTACAAATATTTCTCTCTATTATCTGGAATGTCAGCTTGAACGATCTAATGATTTTTAGATTCTTAGGAAAAGTTAGGAATTGCCAAGTTTACTATTTTTTTTTTCTTTTTTAGAATATGTATCACTATATTACAGTATATATTTTATATATGTCAAAATATCTGGAAATAGCGTATCTTAGACTTATTACAGCTTCATATATTTGAATTGTAAAAACACATATAAGTAGGGAGGTGAAGGCAGCAAGAACAATGTAAATATTCCACCTATGTGGAATATCAGGGTTCAGTTGTTCAGTGGTTCAGTTCCAGGACAGTTTTACACAAATATATATCCACAAAAAAGAAAAACCCCACACATCCTAACCTTTCAAAAAACAAAACAAGGTGAGTTTTCAGCCAGATCAGTTCCCTGAACTGTCTCCCCTTATGGTCACATGAATGCTAGCTAGTTCCAGGGCAAAAGAGCAAAGTGATAATGTACAGAAGGAGACAGAGAGATGTGCTACAACAAACCAGACTATGATCAATGAGCTATCCCTGTATTTAATACAGGAATCAAATCCCAGCATAGACAGTGCTAAGCAACACACAGTTTCTTCAGCTAGCGTCTGTGCCACACCAATGTAGCATTAATCTTGCCTTTGCCATCTTCAGCTACATACAAACAGGTTCAAACCAAGTGGACTGAATTACCACAACACATCTAACAAAATGTAGACAAGTTCATGAAAGAGGCAATTTTTTCTGGATTAAAATATAGTACCCTGCTGCCCAAAGCAGGCAGAAGCACTGTCACTAGCTGGAGGCACTCACAAAGCAAAAGACCGGCAGCCTCTCAGGCCTCTAGGCATTCACCCTGTCAGCTCCCTGAGGGGGAATGGGAGAAATGGGAGATGAATGGGAGAAAGCTCACTGACCACTTGGGCACGTTTCCACCTTTCTCACGGGAAAAGTAATGTAAGCACTCCTTGTGAGTTACTGTCAAACCCTTCCTCCACAGTCTGTCCATGCTGCTTTCTTTGTACTTTCTCAACTGAAGCACTGAAATATGACTTTTTTCAATATAGCATTGTATTTCCTCCTGCATGGAGAACAGTTGTCATTTCTAGCATAATTTCTCCAAGTGGAAACCACAATGAGTACTCGGACTGCTAGCAAAGATCATTTTCATCTAAAGGTTTTGAAAAGCAATTCCAAATATCTCAGATAGTTGGGAGGGAGTAAGGCTAGTCTAGAATTACTTGCTTGTTGCCAAAGACCAAAATTTAATGGATTTACTGCTTCAAAGTCGGTGTCTCACTGTATGGAGTCAGGCTCTATGTAGTACTTCAGAAAGCATTCGAGTTCTCGAGTCCAAACCAGGATCTTGAGCTGGCTAGACACATTTCTAAACCTTAAGTAAACAGCAGTAGTTGTAAACGTCCGGATAAGAAATAACTGTGATAAACTAGCACAAAGATGCTATATTACATAAATCAGTGCATAGGTCACCACATGGAAATAAAAATTACACAAGTCTTCCAAAACGGAGGACTACCTGAAGGCATTTTCTAACCCTGTATTTAATTGATCAGCTGGACATGAGTTTGAAAACCCCCAGGTAGCACTCTGCTAAAAATATTTCCATGGAATGTTGCAGAGGGATGTGATCAAGGCAGTCAACCCAGCCAAGCTCAAATCAATGGATTTCTATGTCTAGGATTTCTTAATTAGACCAGAGCTCTAGCTAGAAGCCACTTGTGAATTTCACGCCCCCCTTATGCTTTGATTTCACAGGAAGACAGTAATAGTAGAAGCTACAGTAGAGACATAAGAATTATCAGGATGAACACACGTGAATAAATAATGAGAGTGGTGAGAGTTTTTTCCCCTTTTTCTCTTCAAATCATGAACTTTTTAAAAGCAGATGAAAAAGAGAGCACTGCTCCCATGGCAACATTATGAATCTCCGCATTACTTGCATAATCTGAAGCATAACACCATACCTTGACTGTATGGACTTGCAAATAATCTGTGTAATTTTTTGCATTAATTATACAAATCGCAAACACTATCCAAATCTGTAGAGCTGAACGGCTATGATGAAAAGAAAATTGTGGCAAAAGTGGGTATGACACTTTTCACATAACAAAGTCAGAAATGCAACAACAGTGTTTCCAGTATTAATTTGAGGGGGTGGTGTGATCGCTTTGCCTTGGGATTGTTACTCTTTTTTTTTTTCCTTTAAAGATGCTAACTCCTTTTCTTCCACTTCAAGCAAGATAGGCACCTTTCTGTAGAAACTGCACAGTTGTTAAAAAAAGAGATAGTCAAAAGAGGTTTACAAACTTACACCCCTGTTCTGAGGATATTTTAAAAATATAACATGACTCAGGTTAATGTATAGTTTTTAAAGATTAACCTCCTTTTATCTAAAAATGAGCCTGAGTAACGCTGTTGAGCACTCTCCGCCCTTTCACTTACCACAATTCATGAACCACACTATTAGCCTAACCACCAGCAAGGAGCTAGAACGCTCTCTTCTGACTGCCTGGTACCAGCTCAGCAAGTGCTTTAAATGCAAATTGAATTTAGTCCATCTGTCAAAGCTCCAAAACATCAAGGGATGGGTTCATCTGACACAACTAAGAGATGTAAAACTCCTTGCTACGTAAGCCAGCAAGAGGTCTATTAAGTACCAACTCCTTTGGAACAGAATGTAAAACTAAAGCATTTGAATAGCTATCATTCCATCTTGCATGAAAAGCAGCACAGAACAACCAGTTGGCAGCTCAGCTGAAAGGTCAAACCAGTGTATCAGATCATTTTCCCTTATTCTACCTTAGTTTGATTGTCTCTATCATGGGGTATCAGTAACTTGAAAAAGTAGTCTACAAACGTTTACAAGAGGGGAATGGTAAGACAGTGAATAAACTTTGGCAAACTGTAAACACAGTGCTGTTTCCCTTATATTCTTCTCTATCTTCCCTCATTTACATTTACTTCCACATAGCACTGGACTTTCATAGAATCACAGAATAGTTTGGGTTGGAAGGGTCCTTTAAAGGTCATCTAGTCCAACCCCCCTGCCGTGGGCAGGGACATCTTCAACTACATCAAGTTGCTCAGAGCCCCATCCAACCTCACCTTGAATGTTTCCAGGGATTGGGCATCTACCACCTCTCTGGGCAACCTGTGCCAGTGTTTCACCACTCTCGTCAAAAAAAATTTCTTCCTTATGTCCAATCTAAATATACCCTCTTTCACTTTAAAACTCTTGATCCTTGTTCCTTCACTACAGGCCCTATTAAAAAGACTGTCCCCATCTTTCCTATAAGCCCCCTTTAAGTACCGAAAGGGTACAATAAGGTCTCCCCAGAGCCTTCTCTTCTCCAGGCTGAATAACCGCAATTCTCTCAGCCTTTCTTCATAGGAGAGGTGTTCCACCCCTCTGATCATTTTTGTGGTCCTCCTCTGGACCTGCTCCAACAGGTCCATGTCCTTCTTGTTCTGGGGACCCCAGAGCTGGGTGCAGTACTCCAGGTGGGGTCTCACCACAGCAGAGCAGAGGGGCAGAATCACCTCTCTCGACCTGCTGGCCACGCTGCTTTTGATGCAGCCCAGGATACGGTTGGCTTTCTGGGCTGCGAGTGCGCATTTTCGGGTCATGTCCAGCTTTTCATCCACCAGTACCCCCGAGTCCTTCTCGGTAGGGCTGTCCTCAGACCCTTCATCCCCCCATCTGTACTGATACCAGGGGTTGCCCCGACCAAGGTGCAGGACTTTGCCCTTGGCCTTATTGAACCTCATGAGGTTAAAAATAACGGGCTAGTAAATTGCACTTCATTAAATGTGCATTTCAAGCATCCTCATACCACTCTGGCCAACCAGTTGTTCTTCACATGCTACAGTTTCACCTTCAGGGAACTGAAATTACTTCAGCATTCGTGGATCATTCATCCCTCATCAACAGGCCTCCAATATCCTATGGCCAAACAGTCACCAGGTCAACTGTCATACTGTCTCACTCAGAGTAGCATGCAAGTGTGTCATTAAGTAAAACATGAAGATTCATTTTTGAACCACAACAAAGTTGCTCAGTTCCAGCTGTAAGATCAGTCTGCTGTGCTAGGGTCCTAACTGGGAGTGGGATGGGAATGGGGAAATAAGGACAGTGGCAGTTGTATGCCAATCATGCATGCTGCCCCTTCTACAAGAATGCATGCTGCCCCTTCTTTTTGCAGTGGTAAAACTGATCTCAGATTATTCATGTCTTCATTTGTTTTGGAAGTGCTTTGGACAACATCGACGGAAAGCAATTATTTGCATCCAGAAGTGTGGCACAGGTTATAATGGCCTTTAAAAGCAAGCAGAGAATCAGCACCTGAGCTCACTCAAAGCTTAAGACGGAAATTCTGAAGACTGCCAGCCAAGCTGATTCTGCTATGTATAGTTTTGCTTTTTAATAGTTTATTTAGACTTGAGTTCTTTAAACATTACATCAATTTGTATAACTACTGTTATGTAACACTTGTGTTATAATTACTTTATTTACATTGCTCAAAAAATGAAGGAAAACATATCCTATCCTACATTTAAAACATATTGTGTCCATGTCATCTTAAAAGTTCCACTTTCTCAACTTTGTTTCAAAATGTAGATCTTCAAAATTTGCTTGCTGCTCAGCATTTCCAATTGAGTTTGATGAATGATGCTTTTTGCAAAAAGATGGCGGTATTGGCCTCCTAAGTCACCAGAGAAAAACCTCAAGAGTCCTGAAAGCCAATACATTACAGCTTTTCTCAGCTATCCTGAAAGAGTAGAACATTAAAACTGTGTGTATTCTGGAATTAAATTTGTTAACCTGGTTTTTGAGGAAATTAAGTTTGTCAGCACATTGTTTGCTTGTCAGTATCCCTCCCCAATAACTTTCGGGCATACTAAACAGAAACCAAGTTTGACAAATCACCACAGGCAAGAGCTCCTACACATTTTGCGAAAACTGGTAGCCAAGTAGGAGATAAGGACTAAAATTAGCATGGAAGAAATACACAAGCAGAATTCAAATCTTTTCCATTTTGGCTGCCAATTAGTACATGCACACTCATTTGCCAGTATGTCTGGCTCCGAACCAGCCACAGAACACCAGTCGCATCTCTTGATCGGGCAAACAGGTGGGAAACACAGGCCATAACTACAGATACTGTACACTCAAAGAGAGCAACTCAAAGGATAATACGCTAAAAAACTGTAGAGACAGAGGAATAACTGAGGATGCTGGTATGAAGTTTTAAGGAATACTGGCCTCAAAGCTGTAAGATGCCAGGCATCATTGGTTCTACAACTTGAACATACAGTAAGTTTTATTCTTACCACATTCTTTGGACTGATGTTTTTAATCTGGTGATTGAAGCTTCAAAGAAAATTAGAACACTGACAGCTTGCTGAACTGGATAGAAGAAGGAGAGGTTCTTCTGTGCAAGATACTTCATGTAAAAAGAGACATTTTTATAGGTACTTCAATTACATGCTGAAAAGCCAGGGAAAGAATGGGAAGCCTGTGTAACATTAACAGCGCACAATATTTGCCAATTTTTTATATCTTAATATTACCAGAAAATGCATTATTTTTGTGAATCTGTCATTCAACACAACCACTCATTTTGTACTAAGACTCATCCATTTCAAAATTGCTACTTCAATGAAACTATATAGTTGTTATTATGCAGGTATAAAGAAATCATAAAGGAAAAATGATTTCAAGTTCATTAAACAAATAAAACAAAACTCAGCATCAGTTGAGGAGTGATACCTATTAAATGGAGAAATTGGAGAAATACCTATTAAATCATTTCTCCATTTCTCTATAAATCTGAAGGATAAAAAGTGAACTAAACACCACAACGTTTAGATTGTCTATAAAGTATACGTATAACCTGTTTTTGTGAAAACTGAAAAGTAACTGATCTTACTAGGATTAAAAAAGTAAACTTATTTTTTAAAATCTGAACTACTTTTCTTCAAACTCCTCCTCAGTAAAGTCCGTCCCTGTCCATACGTGCAAGAAGAGGAATAAGTACTAGGAAACCGAAAGGCAGGAAGGTTCTTCAGGTATGTGAAAACTCCCATGAAAAAAGGGGAAGGTCTCAACTATCAAGTCCTGCTGCTAAAGTGAAACTCAATATTAAGTTTAATTAAGTTTTAGATAGAAGTAAATCACACCTCAAGTTAAATTTTGCAACAGTTAAGGCTAATTTTCATCATATGAGTAAGTATCACCAGTACTGGTATCTTTTGGAGGAATAAGCTCTCCCTGTACTACAGTCTCCTCACGAGCTACAGGAATTTCCATCATGCAAGAATACCTTAAACTAATGATAAAATTTTCTCCTGTCTCTAATCTGTAACTCCTAGAGAGTCTGCTTTCTTGCCTGATGCTCAAACATGGCACTTCTAAAGTTCAGACAGAAAAAAAAAAAATATATAACTTGCATCACAATATCATAACAAAAACCATCACACAGGAGATAAGTAGAGAGGTATGTCATGGAATGAGGAAGTATAAAGAAAGCAAGGAATGATGTCTAGTCCAATAAAATGATCAAATAAAAGTTACAATGTGTGATATTTGAGGGGGGGATCATAAGCACTTTTTTCCTATGCCTAGAAAAAAAAGCTGTGGCAATAAACATGTAATAAGGATTGTCCTGGTTTCAGCTGGGATGGAGTTGATTTATTTATTTTTTTTTCCTATGAACTGGTATAGTGCTGTGTTTTGGATGTAGTGTGAGAATAATGTTGATGACACACTGATGTTTTGGTTGTTGCTAGGTAATGTTTACACTAGTCAAGGACTTTTTGTCTTCCCATGCCCTGCCAGGTGCGCAGGGGGCTGGGAGGGAGCGTGACCGCACGGCTGGCCCAGCTGGCCCATGGGCTATTCCATACCATATGACGTCATGCTCAGCATATAAGGCTGGGCGAAGAAAAAGGAGGGGGGGATGTTCGGAGTGATGGCGTTTGTCTTCCCAAGTAACCGCTACGCGTGATGGAGCCCTGCTTTCCTGGAGATGGCTGAACACCTGCCTGCCAATGGGAAGTGGTGAATGAATTCCTTGTTCTGCTTTGCTTGTGTGCGTGGCTTTTGCTTTCCCTATTAAACTGTCTTTATCTCAACCCACGAGTTCTCTCACTTTTACCCTTCTGATTCTCTCCCCCATCCCACCCTGGGGGGAGTGAGCGAGCGGCTGCGTGGTGATCAGCGGCTGGCTGGGGTTAAACCACGACAGCATTTAACATTCATGTTTTCAAAGGCAGAAATACTCTTTAAAAAAAAAAAGAGAGAACAAGAAAACACGGAAAGAACAGAAAAGATGTGTATGTAGTTTTAGACTTTCAAAATATTTGGTATCTTTGCATACCCTCTTACAAAAACTCTATCTTCTCCTTATTTAAAAAATGCTAATAAAAGCAGATTTCAGTTTTCTACTAACGGACTATAAAGTCTAGCATAAGGCTTTTCATGTGCCCTATGCTGCTTATAGCACAAGGCCACCTAGCATGCATATCACATATACGTATCACAACACATCCAATGAGTACAACCCCTGTTCAGACCTAGGGTACTCCACTGACTGGCAAAAGCATGGCCTCAGGGACCACACTCTGATAACCATTGATATAAGGGAAATCCAGATTTGCATCACAAATTTTTCTGACTTACTCAAACAGGATGAATATTCAGCCTGTTTCAAAGACTACTAAAATCACCGGAATGTAAGGTGAGCTTCTGTTGTCTTCAAACATGCTTCAATATTATCAGCCTGCCAGACTCTGAAACAGTATACTACTTCCCACAAAAAACCTGCTCTTCCATTAAGGTTATTTCTGCTATCATGTCTCTATGACTTATCTTTTTTGTGGGAACTCTTTCTCTCACACAGCAGTTACAGATTAGGCCAAAAAAAATCCTAAAAAGTGAGGTATTTTAACAGTACGGCCACATAACTTACTTTTCAGTCTTTTTGGAAGGACAGGAAGAATTCTTTCTAATGGGGATGGAGAATTACCTTGCTACACCAGTTAGTGTTCTTTATTTCCAGAGAGCAGTTAAAAAAAACCCAAACAAACAAGTTCATGATGAGAATTTTTCATAAACATAAACACATAGGAAAGTCAGTGTTTGGGGAAAAAAGAAAAATCTGTATACAAAAAATGGATGCATCCAGAGGGTAGTGGTCAACAGCTCAATGTCCAGATGGAGATCGATGATGAGTGGTGTCCTGCAGGGGTCTGCACTGGGACAAGTACTGTTTAATATCTTCATGAATGACATAGACAGTGGGATCGAGTGCACCCTCAGCAAGTTTGCAAATGACACCAAGCTGAGTGGTGCGGTCGACACGCCTGAGGGACGGGATACCATCCAGAGGGACCTGGACAGGCTCAAGAAGTGGGCCCCTGTGAACCTCATGAGGTTCAATAAGGCCAAGGGCAAGGTCCTGCACCTTGGTCGGGGCAACCCCTGGTATCAGTACAGATGGGGGGATGAAGGGTCTGAGGACAGCCCTACCGAGAAGGACTCGGGGGTACTGGTGGATGAAAAGCTGGACATGACCCGAAAATGCGCACTCGCAGCCCAGAAAGCCAACCGTATCCTGGGCTGCATCAAAAGCAGCGTGGCCAGCAGGTCGAGAGAGGTGATTCTGCCCCTCTGCTCTGCTGTGGTGAGACCCCACCTGGAGTACTGCACCCAGCTCTGGGGTCCCCAGAACAAGAAGGACATGGACCTGTTGGAGCAGGTCCAGAGGAGGACCACAAAAATGATCAGAGGGGTGGAACACCTCTCCTATGAAGAAAGGCTGAGAGAATTGCGGTTATTCAGCCTGGAGAAGAGAAGGCTCTGGGGAGACCTTATTGTACCCTTTCGGTACTTAAAGGGGGCTTACAAGAAAGATGGGGAAAGATATTTAGTAGGGCCTGTTGCAACAGGACAAGGAGGAATGGTTTTAAACTAAAAGAGAGTAGATTTAGACTAGATATAAGGAAGAAATTTTTTATGATGAGAGTGGTGAAACACTGGCACAGGTTGCCCAGAGAGGCATCCCTGGAAACATTCAAGGTGAGGTTGGATGGGGCTCTGAGCAACCTGATCTAGTTGAAGATGTCCCTGCCCACGGCAGGGGGGTTGGACTAGATGACCTTTAAAGGTCCCTTCCAACTTAAACTATTCTATGATTCTATCTAATAATCTGCATTCTTCCTGGAAGTTTCTTCATGACATAAAATAGAAGCTGGGGAAAAAGACAAGTATGAAAAGTAGAAGGAATAAAGAGATTAAAATATCCCTGCCAGATGTCCGACAGACACTATTTGTTTGTTTAATAACTATACCTTCCAGCAATTAGTTCTCCACCAGGCAGTTGCCAAGACACCACATCTACAAGAGGTTGTGTAACTATCCCAGTATTAGTTATTAACAACTTACAAGAGTGCTTGAAGGTTCCCGCAAAATGTTCTTTGTCATAACAGAACAAGTGCTCTCACATTACCCATCTATCTATTTTAGGTATGGTATGTTTATTGTCCAGCCATTTAGAACTTCTCTCCCACACCAAGTGCTGGTTCTGTTGCGGGATTACCTTCTTCTGAAACTTGCTACTTTCTCCTTCAGTCTACAGCTTTTTTTACACCAAACGCATTTTCCCTCCTTATGAGCTCTCCTCATTGCTCATCCTATTTCCTCTTGTCCAACACACCTCATTACCCACCTATCATTTTTGACTGTTGCAGTATTTAAAGAATTACTAGCTATCTCTTTCTTCCTTCCATCATTCTCATTATTTCTGAACTGCTCCACGCGCAAGCAGTCACCTTAACCACACTTTTGCTTTACATCATCTGGAATTCCTATTCTATCATGCAACTTAGTGTAAGTTATGCTCTCCTGCTCCTATGGTACTAATTTCTTTTGCAGCAGTCCGCCGGTAATTTTTGCCTCTGAATGAAATCCCTTATTCATTCCTTTGAACCAGTTGCTATTCAAAACAGTTCTTACCAGCCTCTCATGCAACCAGTCTCTATTCACTCATCCCTTCCCACATTAGCATATCTATCTATGACCTCAGACTTTTTCTAATGTGCTCTCATAAAACAGCAAAGAGGAATCATAAAATCATTTAGACTGGAAAAGACCCTTAAGATCATCGAGTCTAACCATTAACCTAACATCACCAAGTTCACCAGTAAACCATGTCCCTAAGAGCCATGTCTAGTTGTCTTTTAAATACCTGCAGGGATGGTGACTTCACCACTTCCCTGGACAGCCTGTTCCAACGTTTGACAACCCTTTCAGTGAAGAAATTTTTCCCAGTATTCAATCTAACCCTCCCCTGACGCAGCTTGATGCCATTTCCTTTTGCTCTATCACTTGCTACGTAGGAAGNCTCCATTCACGACAACTCTTTGGGCCCAGCCATCCAGTCAGTTTTTTACCCAGCAAAGAGTATGCCCATCCAAGTCATGATCAGCCAGTTTCTTTAGGAGAATGCTGTGGGAAACGGTGTCAAAGGCTTTACTAAAGTCCAGGTAGACAACATCCACAGCCTTCCCTTGTCCATTAAGTGAGCACACCTTGTTATAGAAAGAGATCAGGTTAGTCAAGCAGGACCTGCCTTAATAAGCCCATGCTGACTGGGCTGATCACCTGGTTGTCCTGTACATGCTCTGTGATGGTACTCAAGATGATCTGCTCGATAACCTTCCCTGGCACCGAGGTCAGGCTGACAGGCCTGTAAGTTCCCCGGATCCTCCTTCTGGCTCTTCTTGGTAGTGGGAGTCATATTTGCTAACCTCCAGTCAACTGGGACCTCCCTGGTTAGCCAGGACTGCTGATAAATGACGGAAAGTGGCTTGGTGAGCGCTTCCGCCAGCTCCCTCAGTACCCTTGGATGGATCTCAAGGGTATAGCTGATTCTGAAAATAATGAAGATAGCCTGTTATCACAGTAAAAATTTTGAGATGCCATCTACCTGACACATCATAATGGCTACAAATGTAATGGAAAATTTCCCCTAACCACTGAAGAGATTAGAATATCCATACTCAGCATTTACTGGTAGCTATGCCAGTGATATACTGTACATACTGCTTCTATAAGAATCTCATTAACCTGCTCTACCATTAGCTTTAAATATTTTTTCTTTAAAAGGGGTGGGCTTTCTTGTGAACACTTTCTTTCAAGACAAAATAAATGTTATTTCAATATTTTTATTTTAAAAAGTACTAAGAGTTATACCCTGAAGAATAAGTTTTGTTTTCCATTGGTCATTTTATTTTGCTGGCTAGTTTTAATTCTCTATTGAAATTATCACAATCAGAATCTAGGGAAACAAGCTAAAAACTCCCGAACCACAGAAGAAAAAAAAGAACAGAAAAAATGAAGGAATAAACACAATTTTATAGCCATTTTAAAGCATGTTTGGAGATTTTTTTATTTGAAACTGGCTTATTCTCACTATTATAGTTATTTAGAAACTGAGTAAGCCAAATAGTAAGATGGCACTCTTTTTCTAAAATAGCTTCCAAACAAAGAGCTATTCCAGATTCACCACTTATATTTGCACCTTATTTAACACACAGTATCTTTTAGGAGAAAGACAAGCCCTAATTCCAACATTTGACTCATTAAAAATAGGAAACAAAAAGTCCCTCATGTTTTCCTCCTCACTTTGAGCTTCTGCTCCTACTCAAATATTACTCATTTAGGCTCCTAGTCAGGGTAATGAATTTTTAAGATTGAACTCTTTTACATTCTGTCAATTTTAAAGACCTTGCAATCTAACTTCTCATCCTACCAAGCTGCTTAACATCTCAAATTGATAGTTGTCCAACTGAACTGCTGAGAGACACATTATATCCAACGTTTGCTTGACCACAGATAAAAGGAATTTAAAAAATTTGGGAGGCTGTTATAGACCACCCAACCAGGATGAGGAGGCAGACAAAATATTCTACCAGAGGCTGGCAGAAGTCTTACAGTCCCTAGCCCTTGTTCTCGTGGGGCACTTCAACTTTCCGGATGTCTGCTGGAAATACAACACGGCAGAGAGGAAACAGTTGAGAAGCTTCCTGGAGTGTGTGGAAGATAACTTCCTGGCACAGCTGGTAAGCGAGCCTACCAGGGGAGGTGCCTCGCTTGACCTGCTGTTCACAAACAGAGAAGGACTGGTGGGAGACGTGGTGGTCGGAGGCCAGCTTGGGCTTAGTGGCCATGAAATGATAGAATTCTCGATTCTTGGTGAAGTAAGGAGAGGGACCAGCAAAACCGCTACCGTGGACTTCTGGAAGGTGGACTTTGGCCTGCTCAGGACACTGGTCGAGAGGGTCCCTTGGGAGACAGTCCTGAAGGGCAAAGGGGTCATGAAGGCTGGACGTTCTTCAAGAAGGACGTCTTAAAGGCGCAGGAGCAGGCTGTCCCCATGTGCCGTAAGAAGAA
>VZTQ01000106.1:0-22863 GCA_013400755.1 Pelecanoides urinatrix | reverse complement strand
GGCAGTGTGCCCAGGTGGCCAAGAAGGCCAACGGCATCCTGGCCTGTATCAGAAATAGTGTGGCCAGCAGGAGTCGGGAGGTGATCGTGCCCCTGTGCTGGGCACTGGTGAGGCCACACCTCAAATACTGTGTTCAGTTTTGGGCTCCCCACTACAAGAAGGACATTGAGGTGCTGGAGCGTGTCCAGAGAAGGGCAACAAAGCTATTGAAGCGTCTGGAGCACAAGTCTTATGAGGAGCGGCTGAGGGAACTGGGGTTGTTTAGCCTGGAGAAAAGGAAGCTGAGGAGAGACCTCATCGTGCTCTACAACTACCTGAAAGGAGGATGTAGCGAGGTGGGGGTTGGTATCTTCTCCTAAGTAACTAGCGATAGAACGAGAGGAAATGGCATCAAGTTGCATCAGAGGAGGTTTAGATTTGACATTAGGAGAAATTTCTTTACTGAAAGAATGGTCAGGCCTTGGAACAGGCTGCCCAGGGAAGTGGTTGAGTCACTATCCCTGGAAGTATTTAAGAGATGTGTACATGAGGTGCTTAGGGACATGGTTTAGTGGGCATGGTGGTGTTGAGTTGACGGTTGGACTCAATGATCTCAGAGGTCTTTTCCAACCTTAATAATTCTAGAATTCTATGATTCTAAGTCTAAAAGCATATGATAAACTATCTTCCAACACAACTGAATGAATCCAACTAGATCTCTAGATAGTACACTCAAGCTTAAATTTGTGAGTTAGAGCCCCTAGCTTATTTTTGGTGTCATGGAGATCTCAGTATCAAGCTTACTGGTAATTCAAAAGGCAGTTCTGCAAAAGCCATTACACAAATACTCTGACGGACCAAATTTTGACCTGTTTACTCAACACAAAAATTACAGAGCAGAAGAGCATGACTCTAAATCAAGTGACTACAGAATGGAAAATACACCAGAATAAAAATGAACAGAATAGTTGCATACTGTCCTGGTTTCAGCTGGGATAGCATTAAATTTCTTCCTAGTGCTGTGTTTTGGATTCAGTATAAGAAGAATGTTGATAACACCCTGCTGTTTTCCGTTGTTGCTAAGTTCCCTGTCAAGGACAGCTACCAAGCAGAGGCTGGGAGGTAGCACAGCCAGGACAGCTAGCCCAGCTCGCCAACTGGGTATTCCATACCATGTAACGTCATGCTCAGTATAGGAATGGTAGGCGTGATCCAGGAAGTATCAATCGCTACTTGATTATCAGTCAGCATGGGTGGTGAGCAACTGCATTGTGCATCACTCATTTTGTATATTCCATCATTATCATCATGATTTTCCCTTTTCTGTTCCACTGAACTGTCTTTATCTCAGTCCATGAGTTTTTCTCACTCTTACCCTTCCGATTCTCTCCCTGTCCCACTGGGCTGGGGGAGTGAGCGAGCAGCTGTGTGATATTTGGCTGCCTGCCATGTTAAATCACGACAATACTAAAAAAAATGATAATTGATTTACATTCTAAATAGTTTTGAAAATATATACACACACTTCATTTGGTATTAAATGACATGAAATAAACATGTCTCATTGTGACCCATCTTTGCAATGGTAATAATGTAATGGTAATTTTTTTCATATAAAATCAGTACAAGAATTTAAAATCCCTTTCTCTTATATGATTTAAAGGACAATCAAAAAAGTCACTGAATTCAGTAGTTGGCCACTTTTGTGCTGAAAATCCTAACTAAAAAACTATTCCCTTAACTGCTCTTCACTGCTGACCTCCACAGCATAAGACAAACCGAAAAGAATTTTATCATTGCCACACCAATTGGCAATTTGCAATGAATTCACAATTGATTACTATTCTCCTTCTAGGACCTCCCCCTCCCCCAAGTCCCCAAATTCTATTAGGAAAAAATCCAACACCACCCCTTCCCTTCTACACGCATTTTAGCCTGGCTTCCTTCTTCATTTGGCAGCAAGTTTCAGGCCCAGCAATGCAAAGGTTGAAGAAAGATGTCTGCAATGACAGCAGTAAGCAATTAAGTACATTTACTGTAATAGAGCCATTTTTTAAAATTGTATTTTATGCATGCGTATATACCCATAAATTACATCTGATAAAAGACTCTACTGTGTACTGCAAGTATCTCACAGTTCCTTTAAAATAAAAGTTGCAAAGTTTCCCATGACCATGTTTGCATGTTTTTTTCATTATTGTACACTACCACACCAAGGAACCACAGATGTTTTGTTTTATGAGAGCATCTTACTAGTCTACGTGGCCTACCACACACACTTTATATAAACCACTTGAGCTGAGGAAAACTTTTCATTTCTGTCCTGAAGTACAGTAGTTTGATAACAGCTGTATACAATATTGCCAGAAGCAAAAAACTGCGTAGTTTGCCATGTTTAATTGCTTCAGTAATCTGCTGAAACAAAATCTGTGTGAATAGCAGATGAGAATTTGCTGTTAATATTAGTATAACTGATGATGTGGCAACTCTAGAAACTTTAGAAACAGCTGCTGGAACAGTTCCTAGGAAAAAAAAAAGCCACAATTCCTCAGAATTCTATCTCACAGAGTATAAGTTTGGAAATTTCATAAGCTTTCAAAAGACCTTTTCCTTAGGACATTTACATGGTCTGTAAAAGAATGTCAGTAATTTAACACTTGAACTGTTTTAAGCAGAATTCAAGCCCAATCTAGCACAATTTCCTTCTCCTTCAAGAAACTGTTGTGCTTAGAATTATTTATTAGTAACAAAAGTAATGAAAGAATTTTACATGCATTTCCATAGAGCTGAAGTGACTACTGCCAAGTATTCCAGAGCTTAAAGAGAAAGTCTTGTTTGCTTTCTAACCTTACATAGACTTGTAATTTACAGAAAAAAGTAGTGATTTGCTAGTATACTGAGAAATAAATTGATGGAATAGATTAGCTATTTGGTTTTGAAGTGAAGAAATTTATTTTTTCTCAGTTCTCATAAATTGTTTATATGCCTTTTCAAGGCTTCAGACTGATTTCAGTGACATATAAGAGACTGTATGACCAGCTTCAAGGAAGTATTTAAGACCACGTGCAAGCCAGGGATACGCAGATCTTGGCAGCGCCAGAATTCAGCCAGAGCTTCAGTTTTGACCACAGAGCATCCTAGGCACCTGTACTTTTTCAAAAGTATCTAAGTGCTAGCCACTTTACCTTAAGAATAATTTTGAAGTGGTCACAGATGAACCTAAAGGTGACTTAAGTTGCCCAAGAGACAGAGTCTCTCTGATACAGCTTATACAAGTAGCGACCTCAGAACAGTACCAGAACCGATGTCCACCATCTGAGGAACAGTCTAGATGTTGGGGCACTTAGTGTAACTGAAAAGCCTAAAATTACAGATCTTCTTCAGCGAGGGAGTCTAGGAGAAATGCTTCTACTTCAAGAGAGTGGCTTGGCCAGCATGCTGGATAGGTGCTGGAACAAACAAGGCTCATAAGCCAGAGACAAAATAGCAAAAGGGAACTCATCTGTAGACCTGCAAGAAGCATTTCCTCAGGGGTAAAGAGTTCTGAGTTCCAGTATTTCCTTTGAGGGAGCTCATGTATTTTATGTTAATTGTTGTATAAACAGCTTTTGGAGTACTGCCAAGGACTTTTCCTATGAAAATGCTTCCACTGGTGCAGTACATGACCAGGCTCCCCTCATCCCATAAAATCTGCCTTCTTTGCCGGACAGTAGCCCAGCATTAGTATTTGTTAGTATTTGTGATTAGTGCACTCTGCTGGTCATTAAGATCACGTCATTCAACTCATCTTAGACTGAGGGAACCTATAAACCAGCTACCTCAACTACTGGAAAGTTTTTAAACAACTAAGCCATTAAACAGAAAATGCAGCATTTTCCCCATCAGACAGAGGCATGCCTTGAAAGAAGGCATGATATTTTGAATTATGAGCAGTAAGACATCTCACAGCTCAGTCCAATACCGGATAACTGGTCAGATACCTCACCTCATGCCTCACTTCCTCTTTAGGCAGCTATAAAGTCAGCACACAGGAATATTAAATTGCCCTAAAGGAACTCCTAGATTCCCACATAGCCCAGGGGATAGCACACAAAACAGATCTTTGGGGGTAGCTACTTTATTTCAACGAGAAGCCTGGATCACCACACTGGGCTGGCTGTCCAGTATTTCAGACTGCTTTAAACACCATAGTGCCTACAGCACTCAGTCACTGTTACTTTGAAAGTTTCCATCTAGGATTCTTTTCTATCACTGGTAAAGAAGGTCCAGGAATGCATTTAAAAATATCACAACATACCTTAGGTAACACTAGCCATTTGGATATAATAAAAAAACCTGAATGCTTACATCAGCTTGTTCATGACAGTGAAAAGCAATTTTAAAGAAAACTCAAGAAAGATGGCCTAAGTGTTCATTTCTCTGATTACTGTGGGAAATACAGTTCCTGAAAACGACATTTTGCTTTACTTATTACTGGACTGCAACTTGTTTTAAGAGTTCTTTTGCAACAGGTAAGAGACCAGGGCATTTTTGTCCCCTTGATATACTCTTGGTCACATTTTTCCAAAATAAATATAAACTTATTTAAGTATAACAATGGAATTATAAGATTCTTCTTTCAAGCTGATTTGTACCTACTCTCCAATGAACTCCGTTTGTAACATTATTAAGATCAGACAAATATAAGGGTTCCTTTGGCTTCCTCTCTGACCCTCTAGTTCTCCTGCCCTTACAGCCTTGACCACTAGTTAATATCTGTTATATAAACACCTGCCAGACAACATAACCACACATCATAAAATCATCCTGACTATTTTAGGTTTTGCTGGTTGAACACCCTCCCCAAATTTTATGCTTATTTCACAGAAATGCCACTGCCTAAAGATAAACACTTAAGTGTGATGAAGAACAGCACAGTTCTACCAGCCCCACAAGCCAAGTGAACAGCTTGCTGTGGTGGAAGCGGGGCAGCCCATTTCCACCCCTCCTCCACACCTTTCCCATTCATCCTTGGTCCCAAGTTTCTGCTGCTCTCAGTCCCTGTAAGACCCTGCTACCTTAAATCAGCAGAAAACTACCCTAGCAAAAAATTTATTCTGCTCATGGAAGAGGGAGGCAGGACCACGTGTCTGGAATGGGTGAGGAACAAGGAGAGTGAGAAGCCCCAGCTTCAGAAGCAGTACGTCCAGCTGCCCGTGAAACCGCAGCCGGAGAATCACACTCCTTCAGGGGCACATTGCATGTGTCTGAAACACCACACACTGATCAGTAAAGCAATTCCTCACAAAAAGCCTTATATGAAAGGCCTTTGAATGTTAAAAACTGTCCCAGTTTCTATAGTCTAAAATGTGGGGGGCAAAAAAAGTCATTTATAAACAAAATCTTGACTTATATGTCTAAATTGTCATCTTAAGTCAATGAAAACACAGAGACACGTATCACATCCGAGTGATGTGGCGGTCACAATGCTGAAGAAGGCTGAAAATAAGGAAGATCTTAAGTAACTGCAAATAAATACCACGGAGAAGTCTTAAACTCACTTTGTATGGAATGTTTCTCTGCAAAAATGGTAATCATTCAATGACAAAAAAACTTTCATTTCATTTCAGATCGATTTAAAATTTACATTTATACAAGCATGCTGGACCTACTGTATCAATTACAGAAATATATAATGCACTAAGGACTAGCAGGTTTTTCCACATTTAATGCACCTCACAAAAATCATGATGCAGTTCCCAGCTACACAAGTCATTTCAGCTTCAGGAGGAATGCATGACCCTCTCAAATTTCCCCCTTCCCATTCTTTAATAATTCCACCTGATATCCCAGTTAGACCATGTTTTTTTCACTGCTATACAGAAACTTTGGTCACCAAAAGTTATGTACTTTTAAAAGCATGTACTTGGCCTTTCAGCAATTTGTGAGTGAAGGCATGTGTAAATGCAAATTCAGTAACTGTTTTTCTATTACATTTGTTATCTTAGCTGTGTCTGACCACCTAATGACAAATACGACACCCACCCATGCTACCCCAGGCCAACCCAGCCTTTATATAAGCATCTCCAAATATACATTTACTTCTGGTTGCACTGTGATAAAAGATGCATGTTTCACAGAATTACAGGTATAACTCAGACTGCAGTTCCAGACTTTCAGAGACTGTATGTCAGCGTTTCTTCACAAGTTAAGGTTATCTCCTATGGCTTTTTGTCTGATTTTTTTCCTATCAGCCACGCTATCCAACTTTGACTTTGCTGTACACCAGTCTAAATCCTTAGCCATGTGCCCAGATTGCTTTCTGAACATGCCATTCATCTAAATTGCACTCCAGATAACTCAAGAGATCAGGATGTCAGTCCTAAATCTAAAGAGTAAAATGGACTGAGTATCGCCATGTTGAGTATCACAACACAAAGTATTGGGACCCAAAACACTACTGAATGGAATCCACCACCTCGAGCTTCATTACTAAGCTCCCTACGTAACATTTTTTAAATCTGCACTTTTTTTTTTAGGGGAAAAAAAAGAACACTTCAATCGTGGATGAGAAGCATTACGTAGACATCAGCTTTTATTATCTAAAAACTATAGCTTTGTAAACAAAGCTCAACCTTTTCCAATTCAGTAAGAGGTCCGTAACATTTTTATAGAGAGAAATTATTTTGGATGAATGCAACTGATTATTAAATACAAATTTAAGAGAAAAATTCAGCTGATACCTAAGTTTCCATACCCAAACAAGTCTGACCAATTCATATGTCCCATGGATAGAAGCAACTCTCAACTCTAAGAAGATTTAAATTTGCTTTACATAATGTGATGGCTTACTAATATTCAACTTCATCCATTACAGCACTCACATAGATACTTATTTTTAAACACTTGTTTTTAAAACAATTCATACAGACATCATTTGCATTAGCTTCATGTGCCTTCTGCAGCTTAATTCCTTGAGGTAGTTGTAAACAGAATTTAATTAAAAACAAACAAACAAAAACAAACAAAAAAGAGGAGCAGCAATAAATGTATTTGTTGTAATCATATGATATTGGTAGCAGAGTAAGACTGTAAAAACAGAACAACATAATTTAAGAAGCACAGGTTCTGAAAAAAACACAAATCTGGGTTGGTTCCCATTCAAAAGCTTCAGTTTCATACTATTGTATATTGCTGATCAACAACAATCATTTTTCACATTAAACATGATCTATCTCCCTTTAGACCTGCCCATGTCCATGGCAGTTGATGATTATGTGCTGCCATCTAGCAAACGTTTCCAGAAAAATTTAACTTTGGAAGGTATTCTGTGACAAGACACCTGAAAATTCTTAGAAAGCTTTTTAAAATAGGAAACATACACAAGACAGCAATAGTTTTTAAAAAAGATTCCTTCAGCCTGCATGCTTATATAACTAAACACAAGATGAGAATACAATTAGGCAGATTGTATAATACAGACAAACCCTGCAAAAGCATGATCATATGCAGTTGATACATAATTGCAAAACTGAACTTTTTCATTCTACAAGTTATGTTTTCGCTTGTATAAAAGAACATGATGAGTAGAAAATGGTAAGAAATACTGCATTTTCCTCTTCTTTCTCAAAAACTCACTGTTTCACTTTGTTCTAACCTTCTGCAGTCTTTACTTCCTCTCCCCGCAACTCCTCCTTAGGCACAGAAATCAAAATGCAATAATCCCATACAGGAATGGGATGTCTGAATTACAAAAACATTTGTGTTTTTTAACTCTTTTCAATCCTAATTTTTCAGTCATGCTGGCTGTACCATGCTATTTGCCAGCTGCAAAACGATGGCTTCTTAACATTATTGGACCTTGCTAACTGCGGGTTCTGCCAAGATCTTGCTTTTTTGTTATTATCTAGGTATATATGCAATTAGAGAAAAAGAACATGTATACACTTTTGGCACACTACCCATTTGTTAACATGAAAATAATGTGAGTCTCTGAAGCTGTTACACTGATATAAAAAACTTTAAATGAAAAAATTAAAAAAAGGATGAATAGAATGTCTAAACTAATAATTCTGTGAATAGCCGAATAATTATGACTGTTCTCTTACATTTTTCTGTCTTATTTCACCTCATCCCAACAACTGCAATTTCCTCTTATTTTCACCCAGGATGCTTACCACTGTACAGTAACTTCAAATCCCATTCATACAGTCACCTAAGCCGTACTACAATTTATTCTTTCTTCACTATTAGACCAGAACAGTTGGGAGCATGTTGCTTCATGGAGGCACTATTCTTTAATCAAATGATAATTTCGGGAGGAACAAACAACAAACCAACTTTTGAGGTCTCTACTCCTTTCCAAATTCTCTGAAATTAGCGAATGAATTCAAAAGCTGTCAGAAAGGAGACACACATCACAGTCCTTTATTGCCCTCATTTCCTTGGAGGATTAGATTTTCGTAATAATAATATTCAACTTTCAAGTTTATTTGGTGATAAGAAGTTAAATCATCACCCAATTAAATGTCCTTTAATTTCAAAACATGTATACACTTTACTTTCCCACATTATAATACTGGAACCAAAGGCTTGATTTTTACACTGTACTGACAAAACTTCCCATTAAGGGTTTTTTTTGTTTTCACCAGGACAGTAATACCAGAACAACCCCTGCCACTGAATTAGACTGAACTGAAGCTACCTACTCAAGTGGTAAGTAGTTTTCTTCCCGTTCAGAAATAAGCTAAACAAGTATATCTTACATGTACAAAGCAGATGCTGCGCAACTTTTACCTATGCCAATACAGTTTATATGAATGAGGTAGACACTGAGAACAAAGAAGCTTTTGGACACTGATAACTATTTGTTTTGTTAGTTACTACTATCAAACATATAACAGGAAGTAATGAAAATAAAGGTCAGTTAACATTAAGAGAGGTGCCAGTTTATGAGTTACTGAGAAACACTGGTCTTGGACTATTTGTTCTTCCTGTAAACAAAATATGAATTGGTAAAAAGAATTTTGAAACCTATCATCCTAGAATTTCTTAAGACTCCATCATTTAGCAGGCCATTATAGTTTATGATATTAATTAATACCAGAAGTCCGCTTTTGCCAGAATTAAAACCTGGAATATGTAAATATAATACAGCTAAATTTACAAGGCCTTACACAGAACTACTGTAAATCCAGCTAAGACAAACAAGTTTATCAACTATATAAGGATCACAAAGGCAACAACTACCATTATGCCTAGTTGATACAGTGTAATGGGGGAAGAAATTCATATGATTTCTAGCGTTGCTCGATTGCAGAATGCCAAAGGTGCATAGCATAGAGCTGCTTTGTAATAATAGTAAATCTTTCCCTTAGCAAATTGGAAGAATACAAAAGAAAAATCCAATAGTTTGTTTAAAACATTAGACTTTATAAAATCATTACTTTATTCATGCTCAAATTCCACCATTTTACCTTTATTAGAGAATAATAAATATTTCTTACCAATAAAATGTGTTCTTACAAAGGCATCTCAGTAATACACAGAGGATATCCAGGTATTGGTAAAGAAAATATTTATTTCAGATTTTATGACTAGTTACGATAGTAATTAATACAGCTCTGATGCTTATGAAAAGGTATAGGTGTAGAAATGAAAAAAAAATTGTTTAATCTATACACACTAAGTCTCCATCCTACTCTTGGCCAGCCTGACCTTCTGTGCCTCTTAATGAGATGGCATCCACAATTTGTCTTTGTACTACTTTACGTCTTGAGAGACCTGTTATTATAGAGTGCCTGCTTTTGTCTGAGCTCTGATACAAGCTCCCACCTCCAGAAAATCTAAGAACTTACTTTCAGTTTCCTCTTAGGATAGGGCGACGTTTGAATTATAAGAAGGAACGGCACCCCCAGCTTCCTTACTGAAATTTGTCAATCTTTTGTACAGAAACTCATTGTATTCTATCTTTTTCTGAAGAACTGTTTGGTCATTCCTCAGTCAAACAATGCTTCTTTTTTCATCCCTTGTTACACAAGTATGTCTTTGGTGAAAGACTATGAATCACCAGCTGAACTTGATCAATCAAGAAAATCACTGCTTCAACAATGAATGAAATACTCTCTTCTTTCTTTGCTGATTCACTGGCATGTTTCAATGTGAAATCACTCACATTTGACCTTACATTTGTTAATAGCAAGGACCAAAAGCTTGTAATAAATTACCAAGTAAATATCTACATTTTATGTAATGTCAAACTACATTTTTTCTGATGAACAGGCTACCTCTCACTACATTCTTGACTTGCAAATCAACTTCCCTCAGAGTTACTACATACTTAGAACATAAAACTTACTTTAAATACAAGTGTAATATGATAATGCTTTATAATCTGTCATTTTGGTTCTGCTGATGACAAACAGTAACCTTTAACCCTACTGTGAATTATCTGGGAATCCTGGAGGTGCACAATGCCTTCTGCAGCCGCTGATACAACACTTGCTCAGCAGAATTGTCAGCTACTCTTCAGGTGTTGCAGCAACAGTTTAAAAAGGCTGGTTTAGTTCAGTCAGAATTATTGTACACAATCATTTGCAAATGCGTAGTCAAAACCCATCACAAGTGAAACACACCTAACTAATTTAATTCACACTATAGAGCAGAAAAAAATGCTAAAAGAAAAATTAAACACCAAACTTTTTACACAACAGGAAGAAGTTAGGTCTAACCCATCAATTTCTCATCCTCAGCCCCTCCACCTCCAAGAAAATAGGGCAATATCCTATCTTCGCTATCCAGGAGACAGGCTGCTAGAACTTCGGTAGATCCGCTAGAATGACCTGTAAAACTTCAGTGCGAATACAAATACGGCAAGACATGACACGATACAATGATGATGTGACACTCAATGGCAGGATGTAGAATCGAAGCACACATGTCGACAACTGCGTAGCACCCCTGAAAGGTAGCTTATCTTCGCAAGACAGTTCTTTATTTTCATCACATCGTGCATTCGCCGAGAGCCAGCACGGTGAGCAGCGGTTACCAGGGGGACGGCGGAGCCTCCTCAGGCAACATGGTGACCGCCGCGGCCGGGTCCGCCCCCGGGGCCTTCCCCACTGCTCCCGGCAGCCACGCCGGCCCTGGGAAAGGCCCGCTCGCAGAGTGACACGCCGCCGCCCAGCTCTGCCACCTCCCTTCCCCCAGGTGCCCCGGCCCTCTCCAACGGCCGCTGCCACCCCCTGCGCCGCCGGGCCCGCCCGGCCCACGGCTCCCCAACGGCCCCCGCCGGGCCCGCCCGGCCCACGGCTCCCCAACGGCCCCCGCCGGGCCCGCCCGGCCCACGGCTCCCCAACGGCCCCCGCCGGCCTGCTCCGACGGCCACCCCAGAGGACGCGGGGGCGCTTGGCTCACCTCGTTGTTGAGGTTCAGCACGGGAGCCATGGCGCCGGCCCCTGTCCGCAGAGCTCCGCCGCTGCCGCTGCCGCTGCCGCCGCCGCCGCCGCCACCGCCCCCGGCCCGGCCCTCGCCGCCACCGCCTGCCCTCCGCGCTCTCCCCACGCCGTTGCACGGTCAGCGCGAAGCGAAACTGCACGCATGCGCTGCGCGTGCCGTAGCANAGGTGTAGAAATGAAAAAAAAATTGTTTAATCTATACACACTAAGTCTCCATCCTACTCTTGGCCAGCCTGACCTTCTGTGCCTCTTAATGAGATGGCATCCACAATTTGTCTTTGTACTACTTTACGTCTTGAGAGACCTGTTATTATAGAGTGCCTGCTTTTGTCTGAGCTCTGATACAAGCTCCCACCTCCAGAAAATCTAAGAACTTACTTTCAGTTTCCTCTTAGGATAGGGCGACGTTTGAATTATAAGAAGGAACGGCACCCCCAGCTTCCTTACTGAAATTTGTCAATCTTTTGTACAGAAACTCATTGTATTCTATCTTTTTCTGAAGAACTGTTTGGTCATTCCTCAGTCAAACAATGCTTCTTTTTTCATCCCTTGTTACACAAGTATGTCTTTGGTGAAAGACTATGAATCACCAGCTGAACTTGATCAATCAAGAAAATCACTGCTTCAACAATGAATGAAATACTCTCTTCTTTCTTTGCTGATTCACTGGCATGTTTCAATGTGAAATCACTCACATTTGACCTTACATTTGTTAATAGCAAGGACCAAAAGCTTGTAATAAATTACCAAGTAAATATCTACATTTTATGTAATGTCAAACTACATTTTTTCTGATGAACAGGCTACCTCTCACTACATTCTTGACTTGCAAATCAACTTCCCTCAGAGTTACTACATACTTAGAACATAAAACTTACTTTAAATACAAGTGTAATATGATAATGCTTTATAATCTGTCATTTTGGTTCTGCTGATGACAAACAGTAACCTTTAACCCTACTGTGAATTATCTGGGAATCCTGGAGGTGCACAATGCCTTCTGCAGCCGCTGATACAACACTTGCTCAGCAGAATTGTCAGCTACTCTTCAGGTGTTGCAGCAACAGTTTAAAAAGGCTGGTTTAGTTCAGTCAGAATTATTGTACACAATCATTTGCAAATGCGTAGTCAAAACCCATCACAAGTGAAACACACCTAACTAATTTAATTCACACTATAGAGCAGAAAAAAATGCTAAAAGAAAAATTAAACACCAAACTTTTTACACAACAGGAAGAAGTTAGGTCTAACCCATCAATTTCTCATCCTCAGCCCCTCCACCTCCAAGAAAATAGGGCAATATCCTATCTTCGCTATCCAGGAGACAGGCTGCTAGAACTTCGGTAGATCCGCTAGAATGACCTGTAAAACTTCAGTGCGAATACAAATACGGCAAGACATGACACGATACAATGATGATGTGACACTCAATGGCAGGATGTAGAATCGAAGCACACATGTCGACAACTGCGTAGCACCCCTGAAAGGTAGCTTATCTTCGCAAGACAGTTCTTTATTTTCATCACATCGTGCATTCGCCGAGAGCCAGCACGGTGAGCAGCGGTTACCAGGGGGACGGCGGAGCCTCCTCAGGCAACATGGTGACCGCCGCGGCCGGGTCCGCCCCCGGGGCCTTCCCCACTGCTCCCGGCAGCCACGCCGGCCCTGGGAAAGGCCCGCTCGCAGAGTGACACGCCGCCGCCCAGCTCTGCCACCTCCCTTCCCCCAGGTGCCCCGGCCCTCTCCAACGGCCGCTGCCACCCCCTGCGCCGCCGGGCCCGCCCGGCCCACGGCTCCCCAACGGCCCCCGCCGGGCCCGCCCGGCCCACGGCTCCCCAACGGCCCCCGCCGGGCCCGCCCGGCCCACGGCTCCCCAACGGCCCCCGCCGGCCTGCTCCGACGGCCACCCCAGAGGACGCGGGGGCGCTTGGCTCACCTCGTTGTTGAGGTTCAGCACGGGAGCCATGGCGCCGGCCCCTGTCCGCAGAGCTCCGCCGCTGCCGCTGCCGCTGCCGCCGCCGCCGCCGCCACCGCCCCCGGCCCGGCCCTCGCCGCCACCGCCTGCCCTCCGCGCTCTCCCCACGCCGTTGCACGGTCAGCGCGAAGCGAAACTGCACGCATGCGCTGCGCGTGCCGTAGCAGGCCCGCTCCAGGCTGAAGCTCTATGGGTAGAGCCTCTCTAGGCCGGCTCTCGAAGGCCTCGGTCCTCCGGCTCCGCCCTAGCCGCGCGACTTCCGGGTGACGCGTCCGCCTCTTGTTGCGCGGCGGCCCCGCCGGCTCCGCGCAGGCCCCGCGGCCTGCCCTGGCGCCCGCGCCGAGGCGAAGCGGGGGGCCAGCCCTGCCGCCCCCGCACGCCCCTGCCTCGCCAGACGGGAGTCCCGTTCCCTTTAGAAATGGGGGTGAAGAGGGTTTTCTTCTGGTTCTCGTGGGTGATAAGCGACGTGGGCAGGAAGAGGACCCCCAGCCCGAGCTGCCTGAGGCGCGTGGGGGACGGCAGCTCTGCGGAAAGAGCTCGTCTCGCAGGGGGTTACACCTGAAACTTTTCACTCTTGCGCTGCATTTCATGCTGCTACATTGCCTCATCAGGTGGCTGTATCAGAGACCCGAAAAGATGTAGACCTCTAAATCCTAAAGAGACATCTGCCTTTCCGAGTAGTTTGTAATCTTAGAAATAATGTGGGATTCTTGCTTTTCTCGCCTTGCTTTTGCCGTTATGAAACTTGCCTAAAAAGAGATTACACGAATAAATGTCAACTGTGAACAGTGCCATATTTCTAGCCTTTGCTTTATCCCCCTCTGCCCTCGTTCCCTATGACACAAAACCAGCCTCCATTTTCAAACTGCTTCAAAATTTTCAGATTGTTTTTTCCATTTGTGCAGAAGGCAGAGTATGGATTGTGCAGAAATTATGTCGTCTGAAGGTTTACCTCCATGAAATTTTATACACACAATTCATTTTAAGTAGCTGTAGTGAAGTGGGGCTGAGCATCTGTTCCGGACTGTGCAAGATCTCAGTCTGAAAAGTTTGGAAAAGTTTCATCAGAGTTTTTCCTCATTATTTCCAGTTTATTGTGCTAGAAGGAATTATTGATTTAAATTCTTACAAATATTTTTCTGTTTTACTGAAAAAGGACTTCAAAACTCATGCCTAAATATAAGAAAGTCTTAGCATGTCTAGAGAATGAATCAGTTACTGTTTCACATTACTGTTTATCTGTTGCAATATTCAAAAGAACTGAGATCATATTTGAAAATATTTGGGGAAATTGTTTTAAATGTAAAACCTTTTTGTTTACATGAATAAAATCAGTTTCAGGAAATGCTTTGGACATTCTCCAGCAGTTAGCTGGCCCCTGGATGGCACTGTTGTGCCTGGAATTCTTCTGCTTTGAAGTCTCAATATTTAAACAAATAAAACTGTTGTCAGCTGTCTCTGTAATGCATTTTGTCTGCAGGATCTAGCATCTAGATCTTGTTACATTTTAATGTTTGATTTCTAACTAGTGCTCAGGCATCTCCTGTAAGTGAACTGCAGCTAAATCACCTTTGGCTGTTAATTTTTATCAAGTCTTACATGCAAGTGGGATCAGGCCAGGCTAGTCCTTCAAAGTGAAACTTTAGGGTTCCATTTAGGATGTTTCAGGAAGTGGTACTGGCTGTTTAGTAGCAGTCTAGGTTTTATTTGGATCAATAAAGAGCCAACTGAAACTACTTTGAACCCATCCCTTTGTAATATACTAAAGGTATTTTGTTCCAACAGGAGCTGAACTTCAGGTTAAACAGACAGTTGCCGAGAATGCTTTGGCTCTAACTGCAGGTGAGGGGTATTTACCACAGCTGCTGTTTCGGAAAAATTCTGACTTGGGCAGTTATATCCAGCCTACCTAAACTCAGCCAACTGTCATAGAGTATTCTTTGGTTTTTAGTGATGGCAAGGGCAGCTATAGTGTTCCACATGAGAAATAGCTGCATTTGATCATGTCTGCATATAAAGCAGTCTTGAATGTGATGCATTCAATACTGTCTATATTTTTGAAAACTAAAGAACATCATCTCATATCTAGGTTGAATTTGTATGCACTGAGTGTAAAATTGGAATCAGAAACTCAATAAGGAAAGATCTTCCAAGAAAAATAAAGAGGTGCTTCCCTTTGTTGTGATCTTTCATGCAAAACTATTTCCTAGATATGCCAGTCTTAAATTCCATTGTGCACCTTAACAAAGAGAAAGCCAAAGCAGGACCAGGGAGCCAGCTGCGGTTCTGTGATTCCAACCAGTGCCACCCTGGCCTCACATCAATTAGAGTTGTTCCCTTTCTCTGTAGCTTACTGGGTCATAACTTCAATTTTCTTTTCCATTTCCTCTGGACGCTGAAATAACTTGCTTTGGAAGTTTCTCGTAGACCCTGATGACATACTTCTGGCCTTTTTTCAACAATTTTGTTTTCTTGTTAACTCAGGCACTGATGAAGCAATTTTTGTTGCTTCCATCTTTTTAAACCTCAGTGGCCTTCCAGAGTTTTAATCGCTGTGCCTCACAGCTGGTTCATTGGCTCTTTGTCATACTATTTTTTGACTTAAATTCATTCTAAGTCAAGATTTTCTTATCAGCTTGTCACAGTCAGGATGCTTTGCGGCACTGCCCCGTATAACACTTTCATACTTTGATGCTTTGTTCTGACCTTTCTTCCTTTCATGTCAGTATTTCACTCAGATATTTTGGCATGCTTTCTCAGTGTTTGAACACATTTTCCTGGACCATCTTCTCTACTTTGATACCAGCTGCCTGTGTGTGCACACGGCAGGGCAGCATGCATTTGTAGGACATAATATGTTGCAGAACAATACAGGGGAGTCAGAGTGGTAAGCTACTTAAGGAAAAAGGGGGTTATGAGTGGGTCCTGTTTACCCTCCCTTTATCTTGGCACCCTCCAGGGTTACGTGATGTGGTAGCAGCTGTGCAGACCACCTTGCAGCTACCTCTGGCCTTGATCCCAGAGGCCATGCATATAAGTCATGTTTTTGGAGTACTTACTGAAATTTGTGATTATTGCAGACACTTGCACTCATATGCACAGTACAGACGTAATGAAAGACCATCAAATGTGGTCTGAATTGAAAATGACAATAAGTAAATATTAGCAATTTCAAGCAATTGTTTACGTTTCGTGAAACAAATTTAAGAATTCAGGAAGTTTCACAGAATAGGAGTGCTAATAATGTTAACTAGACAATGAGGACCGCAAAACCAGAAGGTGTTCTGCGACTTGTAGCTTCCTGTATAAGCAGCTTGTGCTCTGGCTTTTCCCAGAGGAATTTCTTTTTACCAATACCAAGGCATCTGTTCTGGGCTTGTTCCCTTTCTTTTATTGGAAATTTTATTATTTTTTGGAAATTACAATAAAACTTAAAGGATCTAGCTGACATGAGGGTCCTGTTTTTTACTTACCTCTCTACATATGTGTAGTAAGAGAAAATTGCAGCATCACACAACAAACAGGTGAACTACTGAAACTGCTTCTCATAAAAGGAAACTGCTTCTCATAAAAGGAAAAGGTAGGATATAGGAATTATTAGGTGATTTATGATGGGTTGCAGAAGAAAACAATGCACATTGCACATTTAAATTTAATGTCCCAGGTTGGAGTTTACCACAAGATCATCTTTCCAAGCTCTATTTTTCATACACATTAAAATTTTCACTAAATTCAGAAATATTTTTTAAATTTAAATGCTCACAGTGTGCCTGAATGTTGAATGGATTCTAAGTAGGAAGCAATCTCAAAGTTAATTCCGCTTCTTTAGTAACAGAGGGATGTGATCACTTCATATTGAAATACAGGGACTTTCTAGTGTGTACATAACAAGTGCAGTAACCAGTAAGCGTGTTTGAAGAGACAAAAATTTTTTGAAGTGAAGAAAGTGAAAAAGAAGAAAATAAGAAAAATAAGTCTGCAATAACAAAAGCCAATTTTTCTATTCTGTCCTAAAAGTCAAAATAACTCATTTCATAAAACGTTTTTATAGACTACCAAGGAATTTTTAATATGTATTTTTCAGTCTTTTTCTTATGTAAATAAGAATTCACATTTCAATACGATAATTAAATAATTAACCAGGTTCAGTATATATTCATATATGGCTTGTTAATGTGATAAAAACAAGGTCAGTTGCATTTTCTGACTAATCTTTTTCTAAAGAGCGTGTTCACTGGGTTTTTTGTGTGAATTAATGTCATTAAATTACCCATATTTTAGCAACTACATGGCATTCACAGAACACATCCTTACAGAAATAATGACATCAGCATTTTACGGCATGTTGGCTTGACTGGAATAAGATCCAGCTATAACTGGGCTCATGCATACACGTATGGCATAGTAGATTCTGTGTGTTGACAATATAATACAAGAAACTTAAATGGAAAGCATTTCACATGTTAAGCATAATGTTTTTTTTTTTAATATGGTGGGCTAAGGCTTTGTAAAAGTTTGAAATATTGAATACGGGAGAGTCTAGAAACGTTCCACCAGAGGAGTAACGTCTGGTGTAGCAGTTTTTGCAGCTGCTTTGCAAGCAGTGGGTTCTGTCAATGTATCCAACTGAAACTGCTATTAAAAGGTATTCCAGAAGTGGCAGTAATCGCAAAGGCATAGAGCAAAACTTCTGTGGAGAAAGGTGCCAGCATTTTAATAACATTCCTAAGACAGTAAAAAGCCTATTTCAAAATATATTGAACATGCTTTTTCAAATAACACTAAGAAATGGAGATTCTTCAAAGTATAAAAGTAGTTTGACATTTAATGGAGAAGAAAGAGCATATAATAGTTGGTTTTCTGCAAAGGATTATTGCCTTCTTGCATTTCCTAGTTTAATGCCATTTTAGTATATTTTTGTCCTCCTTTTCATACTACCCTGTAAATACACAATACATTGTGAACAGACACGAAAGTGCTGTTCTCCCATTTCAAATACTGTTTGCTGGTATTTGAAGCAGACTCAAGCTTGTTTTGCTCTGAGTTGTCCAGTAGCCGTGTGAATGTGATCTTTATGGCACTGTTACTTGCTTGCACTGGTGAGCAGCACTGAGAGGCAGACCTCAGGTTTGACACTGCTTGCTCCCTCACCTCACCATGATAACTATCTATACACAGTTTTCTGTTGACTCCAGTAGTGTCTGGGAAGGAATATTAAAATCTTGAAAGTGAAGATGAGACGCTTGTATTTAATGCATAAGGAAAGCTGCAAAGAGAAGGGTGTTAAGGTGAAAATTACTTTCTAGGAAAATGATCTACGCATGCAGTGCAAAGATCACAGAACTGTGTTATTCAATGCCATGGACTACAATGTGGCCGTAATTGTAATATGAAAGTGGTAACAGAAACCTGAATGAGACTATCAGCTCCATGAGTGGATAGGAGAGACCATATGCTGGAGGTAAAATCATTATGCCTTAGACAACGAAGTTCTCTGAATATTCAAGTATGTAGGCTCTGATGCCCAGTATATGTCTATTGAAAGGATGGTGCCGCTGTTATTGTTGGTTCAGGAAGGACATGGGAAAAATGGCCAGGGTAGTAGCCTAGTTGATGATTAGACCTGACAAGATAGCAAGAAGACAGGCTGAAACACAAGTTTGACTGAGGGGCAAGTTTGCAGTAGAAAGCTACATCTGTGTTTCAGTCCAGAGATGACTGCTGAGTTTGTGATAGCAGAAAAGATTAGTCAAAGGTAAGATTCAGGGGGAGAAAAGGACAAAAGATGGAGCTCTCTCCAACCCCTTGTAGGAGGATCACTTGAAAATTAAGCTGCAGAAGCACTTTAAAGAGATCCCATGAGCAGAAGCTGCATGAGCATACAGGATCAAGATTAACAGTGGGTCTTTGTCACAGCACACAAACAACTGACATGCTGGGAAAGATGAGAGTGGAGAAGCAGGTCTGAGTCTTGCTCGGAGAGAGGTTGTTGGAATTGATAGTGAAAGATGCCCTGGGAGTGTATCAGCATCTAGGGTGAAAGCTATATAGGATGAGTCCTAATACCGAGTCCCTGGAAAGGAATTGCAAGTGGGCAATGGAGCTTGGAGATGGATAGGAAAGGAGTCTGTGGGACAGTAGCTGATGGGGTTAGTGGGGCTGTCAGCAGACTATCATAAGGAAAAAGCTGCAGAGAAGGAGTGGGCAAGGAAAGGATAAATTGTAGTATGAAATTGAAAGTAAGTGGGATCAGGAATAGCATGGGGTCATTAGTGCAAATGTAGAGGTGTGAATAGGTGCGTAGATGAGAAATTTCTTGGCTAAAACAGAAGATAATTTAGCATCCATAGAATAATGTTAGTTACTTATGTGAAAATACAAAGCAAAGATCATAGTTTAATTGTATGCTGACAATTCAGAAATTATTTTATTCCAGAATTTAAATGTTGTAAGCATAAATTTTCTGTATAGAAAAGTCTGAAGGCCAAAGTTGTCATGCCCAATGTGAGGCTTTTAAATAGGATGTTTAGTTAGGAGTCAAATCAGCCTTAATTGTCCCTTCTATTCCCTTCAGAGGGAGACAGAGGGATACTTCCAGAGAGCACTTAAGTTTATCTGAGATCTTGCTGCTGAGGATAATAGAAGTCTAGGGTGAGTAGCTTCTTAACTTAAATGTCTCAATTAAAGATTGGTTAGGTAGGATGAATCTTGGCATGGGTATCATTGTAGTTGTGAAGAAAAGCTCAAAAATGTGCTGTATAGTATTTATTGTCTACCTAAATCTGAAATCATAAACACATGTGATTTACTCCAAATATGACCAGGTGTTTCTTGCGTACTCCCAGCGGTAATTAAAAGTCAGTGTTTGAGTCAGGTCTTTCATCAGGTTCATGTACAAAAGCAGTTGGGAGATTGGAGTCTTGGAGTCTGAAGGGGCATCTGAAAAATCTCTTTTCTTTCCCCTTTAAAACTGATCTAGGAGTTAAGTCCATGGAGCTGAATGGAACGCAGCCAGGATTCCTCCCTCAGAGGAGTCCAGTCAAAGGAACTCATCAAACTCCACAGACTGTAAGGTGACTTAAAGCTGTCTGGTGGAGCCTGCTTGCTTTTTAGATGAAGCCTTAGTTTGGTAACTCAAATGATTAGAGTTTTTCATAATCAGAGTTTGGAAGAGTACTGCTTTGGAATTGCATATTTGCACAATATTGTTATGTGGTGATTAATGAGAATCCTGTTTCACCCTTGATACTAATAATAGTTTTGATATATCGAGAAAGATAACAGACATATAAGAACAAATTTGTAACAGATTTTGTTCTCTGAATTTCTTTCATTCTACTAATTAACAATTGGTTTTGCCAGAATGTGCAAAGGATTGTTGCATTTTAACCTAAGCTTCTTAAAGGAATTGTTTCCTCATATCCTGTTCTCAAAGCAGAGTAAATTTATACTAGAAAAAAAAATCATGTTTTTTTCCAAAGAAAATCAGCAAAATGTAAACAAAAGTGTAGAATGCATGATAAGTCTTCTTAAAGTAATCAGTTCTTGGAACGATCACATTTTCTGTCACTGGTCTTCTGGCTTTAAAGAAACAGCTGCTGGCACTTATGTCATGAGCATGATCGCAGACCTAAAGGAGGTTCTAAAAAGTTTGGGCAGCTAAGAACATGAGTAGAAGTTGAAGTATTAGGTGCATACTGTATTTTATATTCTCATACATATTTCATAAACTGCCCTTACATGTCTTCACCTGGCCATCTGGAATAGGAAAGTACATTACAGGTCAATTTAAAGATACGTATAAGATAACAGATGGATTGTAGCAACTTCAAAGCAGTAAGTTCTTGTAAGCATGTGAGCCTAATCAATGGATACTCATTTGTGGTAACAAGTTTTCAAATATGAATGCATCATTTCTTTCATTAAAATAAGCAAAAGGTTAAAACTAAATTTTGGATAATCTGTCTTCAAAAGGTGGTTTATAAAACAGGCTGCTTTTTGTTTTATACAACTTACAGGAACAAAAAATATGGGAGAGTTTATGCTTTAAATTTTCTTTTTTTGTGCGGTCCTGGCTTAGAAATAGTTTACAATTAGTCTTAGAAAGCAATCTGAAGCTAATGCTAATACCTAAATGTGATTTTACGATGTAGCTTCAAGAGTAAAAGTCTGTAGTGGAAGTTCTGACTGATGAATCTGTAACTGCAGCAGCCCTAGCAGAACTGTGTTTTGAGGTTTTTATAATTGGAATTGAAAAATACTGATGAAAAATCAGTAAGTCTTCTTAATTTACAAGGTTGTCGAACAAGCAAAGAGGATTTCATTTAAAAGCACTCTGTATCATTGCAAAAGAGTACATTATGTGATATACCCATAGGTTATGCAACATGATCCTTTGGCAAAGATTAGACTTACTGAGCTTTCAAGCCACAAAATGATGGAAAAAATCTGCTGACTTTCCAATGTCAAAGCAATTGTTGAATGTTTGCTGTGAAACCAGTAAAAACTGGACATAATTGCCTGAATTCTGAAGACTTAATATATTTACTTTTAACTTCAAATACATCTTTTCTATATTGCAGCAATGTTTCAAAGTAACATCAGTGGCTACACAATAGTTTCTATATTCAGTTTGGAGTTTTTGGTATGAAAGTGATGATAAGGGAATCACTGCTGTAATATTTATGCTACAGACACAGATATTCCTTATTTTTGAGCTTCTAGGAAATTTAGGGCATTGACATAATGTTTCAGTTTTCTTTTGTTTTCACTGAAAAAATTAATTCTTTTGGGGAATAGATATACAAAATTTCTAGCAGTAAGCAGCTTGTATTTCTTAATCTGTTCCACTGATTACTTCTAATTTGTGAGATAATGAAATCTTTTGGTTATACTTTTCTTTGGGATTTGGCTGGTTTTGAAAATCTAGCAAAATCACACATTAACAAACTCACTGAACACTTAACTCACTTTCAGAATTACCAGCAGAATCCAAAAACTACAGAGTTGTTTTAAAAAGAATCTTTCAGAAATTTCCAATTAGGACCCTCTCTCCCCTCTATTTTTCTAATGTCACAAGAGGGAACTCTTCTGGGATTCATGAACATTGGAGCATGGATTCAGAATGTAGCTAAGTGACCCCTGAGGTAGGCAGTATTGTTTTTTTAGTTTTGTGCTTTTTTCTCTAGGTAATTAGTAGAGTCATAGAATCATTTAGGTTGGAAAAGACCCTTAATATCATAGATCATAAACCTAACACTGCCAAATCCCACCACTAAACCATGTCCCTAAGACCCATGTCTTTTAAATACCTCCAGGGCTGGTGACTCAACCATTTCCCTGGGCAGCCTGTTCCAGTGCTTGACAACCCTTTCAGTGAAGAAATTTTTCCTAATATCCAATCTGAACCTCCCCTGGCACAACTTGAGGCCATTCAATCTCATCCCATTGCCTGTTACGTGGGAGAAGAGACTG
>VZTQ01000105.1:0-51438 GCA_013400755.1 Pelecanoides urinatrix | reverse complement strand
AGGACAATATGCTTCCAATCATTCAGCTCACAAATAAACTAGATTTTATGTAATTTCTGATGTAATCTTAGTTTCTCTCTGTCATAAAATGCTTCTTGCCAAAATCTGAGTTGTTTACAGCCCTTGACTCTGATCTTAGAGTGCACAACAGATATGTGTAACCTTTATACATATGAATCACCGCTAACTGAAATCTGTCATGATGCATGCATCTCTTCTCTGACTGACCATAGGTTGTGTCATACTTTTCACACAGCATGAGAAATAGGGTAAAACCTAATCTATAGGAAAATAACAAAGAACTGCCATATAAATTATAACTTCTACGGTGTAGTGAAACCGTAAGGAAATATAGTTTTAAATTGAACTGATTTAGAACAAGATATTTTAGTTTAATAATCTGAAATAAATTATGCAGATCTAGGAATGCCATCTTTTTCTTAAAAAGCAAACGCTTAACTGAAATGCTCAACATTTTCTAATTTTCCCAGTGTTTCATTCCATGAGAAGTACGGATATTTCCATTCTTGCTTTTAAGATATAGAAGTATTAAAGCTATCAATAAAAATCTCTGAAGCATTAATGCAAATGCTGAAAAATTATTTTTCTCCACAGAATAAAAAATTTCTGGTTTTCATTAAGTTCTTTTTAATAGCCAAGTTAAATAAATAACCCTGGGGCCATCATTCATTAGTCTGCTCACTTCAGCAGCTCCTTTGCAGTAAACCAGTAAACTTACCAGGTTCTCTGCATGCAGCGGTGACTTGGTTTGTGCATGTCAGGGAGCAGCAAGAGCCCGGCTGGTCCACTGAAGAGGATGAGCTGGGAGCTGAGACTGGGCACGGCAGAGGCAGGGCAGTGATGAAGGCACAGCCCCACTGCATCAGGACAGGGTGGTGGTGAGAGGGACAGGGTCCATTTACAGTCCCAGGCAAGGTGAGGTATCAAGTCTGGGGTGAGCCCAGGGGTCTCCTCAGGAGAGGCAGGAGCTATGGCTGAGGACAAGGTTACCTACAGCCTAGGTGCAAGGTCTATCCAAGAACCCCACAAACCAGGACAGCCTTTTTCCTGCCTTCCTGTGCTCCTTACTGGGTGATGGTCACCAGATTAAGTCAACCGCCTTAAACAAGGGTATTGTGTCGTCTCAGTTTTGTGGTTCAAGAGATTTTTGCAAGCTTCTCTTAAGGAGAATATAATTTTAAAGACTTCCTTTGAAGAAAAACTTTCAGTTATATTGAATTGCTGATATATACAGTCCTCAAACCCAACAATAAACAATATAAAGAAGAAATCTAGCCAGAGTTTCTCAAGATCTTTTCCTTTGCCAGGGCTTGTGTATGCAGACTTGCCAATGCGCAGATCATCAGGGACAGAGAAAATTTCTGACATTGATTGCTAAATTAAAGGTCTCATCACTAAATAAATTTAACTCACGAAGAAACTAACAGCTTTCCTTGAAAATTCTTAGAAAATTAACTTTTTACTCAAAGAGTAAGTGCAGTAATTCAGGTATGATTTAGTGCGTTCTTTATACATAATAAATAGGATGAATCACTGCAAAACTGAGTGCAAAACTATGCAGTTTCAACCAGAAAACTCTCATTTTCATGCTGATAATAAAAGCTGTGTCACATTATGCCTAATCACAGCAGGCCAGAAGACTCCTGTGTGCACAGTTTAATAGCAATATACAGAACAGCTAGGAATTATCACTAGATTAATTGCATGAATAAGAAACCAGACAGTGGAGTACTGTAGTATGGGTAACACGGTCTTTCAGCTAAGCACATGAGCTACTCTTGTGCCCTTTTGTTTTCTAAAGAAGCAGGAAATGCTGGATAGACAACCTGACTTGTGGTGTAGCTTCACCTCCTGAGTTACCAGCAGCGTATTTGTACTTCTCTGAGGCATGAGAAGTGCCATGTAAGCTGAAGCACAATATTATTCTCTCCCCTATGCTGTGAAGGAGTCATTACAGTAAAATTTTGCTCAGTAACGCTAGAAATATACAGCTGTAATATATCTATCTCTGCTTTATGTCTTTTAAGCCTCAACCTCCCTCCATGAAGTCCTATTGTACAGTCTCTGATCATGTTGCACTTCAGGGTGCAGAGGTGCTAGAAATCCCCAGGTAAACAGTCATGGAATAACCTGTTTCCACATTCCCTTTGTGCTGTCAGTTAGTGTTTAGTTTATGCACTGGAGGGGAAAAAAAAAGTTTATGCCCTTCTTAAGAAGAACTATTCCTGTTTAAATACTCTTGTGGAAGTTTTCATTATCCACAGAATAGCTAATCCCTTTCTGAATGCTATTCAAGCTCTTGGCTTTTATTATCTAAGTTGCGAAGAAACAAATGACATTATAATTATAATTCAGGGAAGCTGGCTCAGATATTGCAGTTCTATCAAGATCCTCAGTTTTAGCCAAGAAGGACGTTGTAAAAACTGAGAGCTGAGGAATAGTTTTTAAAGAAATGCAAAGGCTCTGCATTTTTGTATTCGTTTTTTTGCTTTTTACTCAAATTATAAAGCTGGGCATGGTTCAAAAACTGCTACATCCTTCTCAAAACTGGTATCTCTAATGCTGTTGTAGCTGATGGGAGTCTCAACAGAAACTTTTGTAGTAGATATGTGAGTATGTGAGCATGAATATATAGTGCAACAAAAGTTTAACAGAGCGATATACAAAACAAGAACAGTTCAGGTTATTGATTATCAAGGTAGTACTAATATAAGAATAGGTAGGTCTTTGAAAAAACACACAAAAAAGGCCAGTGTCCTGTTAAAAATCTTGTACCTTTCTCCCACCTGCCCCTCTTTATGCTGTTTCACATGGCTGTCCCTGTGACAGCCAGAGAAATGCCCAGAGTATTACTTCACAGCAACAAGAATGCACAAGACCTCTGTAACAAATTTAACTGCTATTTAAAAAGAAACTAATTACATTTAATGCAAAACAAGTTTGTATGAGGCTGTAGTTACCCCCTTTACTAAGACAGAAGGACAAAGAAAGATGTCTGTAAGGTTCATAAAGCTCTGGTGAGCCCTCGTGGTAGGGATTGCCCCTGGGGCTCAGCCCTTCCTTCTCTCAAGATGGCTCTGTTGGCCAGCGCTGATTGCTTTTCAGCCAGGTTTGCAGCTGGGTTACAGGGCTGCTTTGGTGTAGCTTTACCGAGTAAAGTGTCTCTAACTTGAAACCAGAGGTGAACCTCTAATTCAAAGGGAAAAAAGAAGTCTACACCACTTTTATCTTAATTTCACAGTTCATGGTGAGAAATCATTCTTATTTTTCAAGCTCCTAGAGTGCTAAGCTGAGAAAATGGGCCTTCAGTAATTTTGTTTTAATTGGGAGCCCAGCAGTACAAAGATGGCACAGACTGGGGTGTATTTTGAAATAGCCTGCTGCAGCTAGCACTGTGGCAATAATTGAGTCTAGGTGTGACTAAAGTATAGTCCCTCTAATGGCAATAATAGGTGCCAAAGTCTGGCGTTCTTTCATAGGTGATAAAAGCATAATTTAACACATGTTATATCTAATTCTTTTTTCAGTGGGTAATGCCAAGTCAGGGTTTCAGTTCCTACTTTAGTTAACTATTATAGGACTCGCCAATAACTTTGAGTTTTATTGCTGCCAACTTACTTTTTCATAAGCTTTTTCCAACCTACTTTTTTCCAGTTTTCTATGACTTTCTTTAAGAAATTCTCAGTCATATGAGCAGACTTATGGAAACTGTTGCTGACATGAATGTGAATTATACAGCTGCAGGTTACAGCTGTAAGTGTACATTGAACATGTACTCCCTTGGCCAAAAACTTTTCCTTGTGTTCCTCGGCCCTTTTTACTGGCATCTTCCCCCAGTTATCCTATCAAAACAGCACAGTTAAAATTGGAGGGCCCATTCAGGAAACTAAACATCTGCGTCTATGCCATTTCAAATGTTCTGAGTAACTGAAACACCCTCCTGGGACTGGCAGGTATGGACAGGACTATGTGAACCTTATTCCTTTGTGGAGGATGCAAAAGGAGGTCTAAAATGACACTAGACACCTGTGTTTAGGCATCTAAATTGCTTCCTTGGTATCTCTGTTTTGGGATCCTAACGAGGGATGCCTGAGGAGTTAAGTGTATGGTATTGCCATTGACTCCAGTAGAACTCATGGACTCTCAGTACTTCTCCAAGTCAAGCATGAGTGGAGTGAAATACTGAAATACTTGTGCGGTATATAGATGCCTTAGTTCACTCCTGCAGTCCTCAGAGCCTGCCCTCCACTCTAGACCGGCCCATGCTGCTTTGGTTCAGGAAGCAAGAAAATGCTCAGTCTGGACTCGGGCTAAGCTGCCTTAGACTTAATAACTCTGTGTGCCCTGTTCACATAGCTCATGCCCACACCCCGTCTGTGTACATACAGGAACTCTCCCCCACGTTATATTTTTGGTAGGACTAAAGTAAAGACTATGTCTTTAGATGTTCTACTCTGGATCCTGCACAAAACAGATTTTTATCCAGTGGCATTTTGGCAATGGGATAACCTCTCACTCTGCCTTCCAACAGCCCTACAGTCTTCTCTGAGATGCTTACCCTTGTATTCTGCTCCTTGGGTGAAACACTGGTTCCTCAGCAACCCCTTGCTGGTCTCTCCCTCTCTGTCTTCCCTTTGTTTTTTCCTCTGTAGTGCCCTCCAGCCACTACCATTTGCTGTTTGCTTCCCTGAAGCAGATGCATAGCCTGTCTTCTTGGGAAGCACCTGCCAGTGGATCTCAGGAATGTTTCTCTTCTCCTGTGGGAACAGCTGGGATGAGTGTTTACCTAATCCCATTCTTATTACAGCTCTGCTTTGTCCAGTAGCTCATTACTTAGCATAGACAACCCAGATATGGAATAGGCAGGACCAGGTTCCCTCACTGCCTCACAGACTTTGAGTCCCTAACTACCGCCTCCCTGATGCAGGGCTGCAGAATTTTCTGAGATAGAACTTTTTGATTCTTTCCAGCTGAAACAGTTCCTCTTTGCATGAACTAAGTGCTCATTGACTATGAATGAATATTCATCCTGAATAGGATGAGGGAAAGCATTCTGAACTTGGCTTCAGCAGCTGCAGGACTCTACTGGGAAAAGAAGGTTCCTGCTTCAATAAGTGATCATGGCGTTTTGAGTATTCACAAGAGATTCTTATGATAAAGAATATATATAAGATGGGTGTTACATCCTGGTTCTGGCATGCTCCCTGTGCATCTTCAGTATCTTTTTAATGTAGACTTTATGGATGTCATTTTACTACAACATAGAATCACAGCATCACGGAAGAGTTGAGGTAGGAAGGGACTTCTGGAGATCATCTTCCAGCCGTATTATGTGCTACTGGAGCACATCTACACCAGTAGGTGCAGGGAAAGTCTTGGCCCTCCTTTGCACCATGGGTGGACTGAAAAACCTGAGTTGGCAGCACATGTGCTAACACTAGTACCAGGAGAGCTGTGGGGCACGGTGTGAAACATAAGCTACCACAAACACACCCACTCCTGGAAAGGAGTATAGGTGTATAGGTACCACACAGTACCTGTGTGGTTATACTGCTTCTGCATCTCAGCCGAAGGGTCAACACAGGCTGCAATGTTAGATTTATTGGCTCAGATCTTTACTAGCTTATGGGTCTCTGTGGCACTCTCTGTTACGCTGTGTAAATGTGCTTAATCTTTCAGCCATGTGTTGCATTAAGCAACCTTGTTGCGGGGGGGGACACGACTGCTGCTCCCTCTGCTTGAAAGCATCCATATTAAGTTCAAATTAAAGACTTTTTCTGAGAGATTCATTAGAAACAAAGACTGTTAAGAGTAGAGTCTGATGATACAAGATCTAAAAGATACTTTTGGTATTATAAAGGATACTAATGTTACGTAAGAACAGAGTAGATGATTAATTTTTTGCATTGCAGGAATTAGTAGGAGGAATTCTGTATTCTAGGTTATGCTGGTGACCAGATTATCATAATACTTGCTTTTGGCCCTCAAATATATGAAAGGAAAAAAAAAATTGATAAAAATAATAAAAAAATTCATCAAGACTTTAGGCTGAAATCTATTTGGCAAATTTCCAGCCCCATGCGATTTGGAGATTTTTATTTATTAAAGTATACAGTGTTGACTACATTACAAGACAAAATATACAAAAACTAACAGTTCAGCAAGTTTATATTTGTGTGAATAAAAAATATCTGCAAAGAATATGAAGGTAGAAATACTTTTTCAGAGAGGCAACATGCCACAGTAGCATGATCCTTGCTCAATTATAGTGATTCATGGTAACTAAACCCTATTGTTTTCAATGGCAAATGTGGCTTAATTTCTCAGCATTCTTGAAAACCAAGCCTCAGTGGGATGCATTCTTAATATTATGCATTTCTGTATGTGCTATTGGATACCTTCATGGCTTTCTAAATTTTCACCTGCATTGCTATGGAGACCACTAAAATCTGATTATCGTTGCTGAAGGTAATATACAACACCACCTTAGACTGAAGAGATTAAATAATTTTGCTTTTGCACACTATTTGCTCCAAAACCTGGTTAACATTGTCAACTTAGAACGACCCCTACTGGGGCATTTTGCTGGAAAGTCAAATGTGATTTATGACTTAAACTCCATTATGTGCTGATTATTCACAACAGTAAAAATTTTATACCCGGCATGATGTGAAATATTTAATTTTAGAACTCTGCCCATAAGGAGGCAGAAAGATACGATCTACTGTAACACCAAAGAGTCTTTCAATTTGTAGTGATTTTACCAGGCCAGGATCCTATCTAGTCCTCTGAGATTCTTGCTGTTACCAACAGGAAAGCCTGTGAGCCAGCTAAATGGCCTCTCCATGCCATACGTTCCCTGTCTATAACCAAGAAAAGATTCAGCCTTCTTGTTCTGTGACTGCTTGAGATCTGCAGATGAAAAACAATCTATAAAAACGTTTTTAAAGAGGAGCTCATAAGCTCTGTGAGGGTTTTAGTCCTCCAAACTCAGTCTCTTGCAACTTCACTGAAAAAAGTGAAGGTTCACGCTCCTCAAGGAGTTTGCCCTGGGCAGTGGAGATGGGAAGGGATCTCCTCCATTTGCAAGTCTGTGAGTTGTGTGTGCATGTGTGTGAACGTACCCACTCACTCATGCTCTTCATTCCTAGGAGGAGACCATTTCACTGTATTTCTCTTCACTGAAAAACCTTGTCGTTTAACAGATGAGACAAATCACACACAAAAGGGGAATGAAGGTGACAGGTAAAAAACTTGAGCTTCTCCCCTATAAAAAGACACCTTTGAAAAGTGCCATGTGAGGAAGCTGCTGGAAATCTAACATCTGCTCGGGTTCTTTGTTCCCTTGAGTAGGCAGCAGCAGCAGATGTGCTCTCTTCCTAGCTCTGCACTGCATGGGGTTTCACAGAGCTTCTCTTGCACTTAAAGTCTGCATTTGATAGAGCACTCAGCCATGTCATTTGTCTACATGGCTGCCTACATGCAATTCCATGGGCAGTGATTTTTGTCATTTTTCTTATTGCCATTATTGATTGTCTGCTACTATCATGTTATCTTGTGACATGTCTTGGATCGTCCAAAACCAGTGTGGAACAAATTGTTCAGAATGAGCCACATTGAAGCTAGTAGCACTCCTGGATCACTGCTTTTCCACCTTGTTGGCCTACCACAAAAAAACCCTCATAACTTGCAATTCACTTACAAATGATCCTCATGTGAGTGGAGAAGTATCCAAATCTGAAAAGTCACTCATCCTTGAAATCCGCATAATTGTTTTTATATAGCTTGCTGTCAAAACCCACTTTTGTGTTCCTGAGACACGACCTGATACACTTGCTCTCTGAAGCCTGCTACCTTAAATAATAGTGCTCATTGAATAGATTTGTAAAACATCATTTCATACGCTGATACATTGATTACAAGTAATGCAATATGTCATCACAAACACAGTAAACCTCCTGACATATATCACTGAAAACTGTCCTGTTTAGAACTAAGAAAAGAAATGACTAGGCATTTATTTTCTTGGTATCACATACTGTATAAAACTTTGTCCTCCTGTATTAAGCAGAGTACTGATGGAGACCAGAATATAAAAGACTTGTCTGGTGGCAAAAAAAAAAAAAAAAAAAAAAAAAAAAAAAAAACCCCAACCCAACCCAAATTCATCACTTTAGACGCTGATTTATATGCTTTGTGCACAAAGATTTGTGTAACAATTACATAAATCAGAATTTTTGAGTAATTAGAAATATGAGTTGTGGCATAGCTCCATTGCTGATAAGAACATATCTGTTGCATTTTGATTTGCTGTTTTTAACTGCAGTGTTTTTGTAGACAAGATGATCAAGCCATATAAGGGTGGTCTAAGGGTAAATTGAAAAAAACTGAACCAGATGATAGGCTGGTACACCTGAAAGCTTTCCTATTTTTATGAATTCTACTTGTCAGTCTAAAAAGATACCTTTCTACTAAACTTGTTTCCTATTTGTGTTTACGAATTAAAATTTCTTTTTTTTTGCAAATACTTTCTGAATGTTGTATTTGCTAAATGTTTACTTCTTTATAATTCCTTCCAGTTTAACATAGTAGAGAGAAAGAAAAATAAGATTAAAAAAAGAGATGAAATTAAGAAAATGTGCTTTAAAAGAATATTCTGAAAATAAATGTTTGTGGTCTTCCCCTAGTTGTCAGAGATAGTGAACATTACTTACCCTGTATGGGAATAATTTAAATAACTAAAGCTGAAATAACATTATAGAACATTAAGCCAAATTCTTTGCTGGTTTAAGACAGTGCATTTACCTGAGAGCTGTTTTACCTATTTTCTCAATAAAAACTAGCATAACACTTACCTATGGAGGAAGGCTAATATAAGGTAAGGTGTCCAACTGCAGCTGGCAAACAATCAGCTGCTCAGTAGAAGTGGTTCGAGCATGGGCTGCTGTCTTGGTTATTTTTTCTAGTGGTAGTGCCCAGTTGCCATCTTGTTATGATTACATAGCCCTTCTCCTTGCAGGACCAGTGTACATTTTCTTGTAGTTTGGCATTTAGATTGTGTCAGAAGTGTAGCTGTCTTATCTACAGTTTTCCCATCAATGAAAGCATAGGTTTACAGTTAATGTAGCCACTCAAGTAAACAGACAATTATTAAATCCCTCCCGCACCTCGTGGATTAGGCAACAAGACCAAAATTCTGAAAAGTGGGTTAATTTTCCGTGTGATTGGCTACACATTGGTAAGTGTTGAATTCTTGGGAAGTTCAGCCAAAATCACCTAGAAATTTGGAGGCTTAGCTCCTGAAAAAATAGTCGGAATCATGGCATTACAGGTAGGAATGTGAAAATAAATAAATATGTGGGGGAGGTTTCTTCAAAAGTAAAATGAGTACAAGTGAAGCACATCCCCTTTCAGCAATTTCCTCAGTCATCCCCAGGTAAGACCCTTTCAATGCTCACTCAAGTTTCAGTGCCCCATTCAAGTTGTAGCCCTACCCTGTTGTATATCCTCTGCTCCTCCACCATGTTCCACCATGTTCCTGCTGCAGTAGCAATACTAGCAACAGCAATATGAGTTATCACTTCTTTTTTCTTCAAATAACATGCTAAGTGTTGCTGTAACTCCTCATAGGGTGAGCACCAATCACAGTTTCTGCTTGAGAATCCAGTTGGAGTAGACACCACAGGTACTCATTTAATGACTGATATCAGCAGAGTTACCCCAGGTATGAGTTCAATTCTTATTTTCCACAACATTAGTTGTCTCTAGTTGAGGAGAAACATTTCTAATTATCTAAAGCACAAAGCAATGCAAGAATATTTTTTTCCATATACACATAGCTACACATCATAGATACGTTCACATATAGTAATACAGCACAGAGTGGTCATGCAAAGCTGCTTCTCCATTACCTTAGGCTGTTAAATATAGGTAGCCAGGATAGTATCAGGAAGTTTTAAATGTAACCTTTAGAAACAGTTTTGCTTGGTTAGTTGCATTTATATGGGATGGATGATATGGGAATTAGGTTTTCTGTTAAAACACAATGTGATAATTGTGGATTAATTCTGTTCACACAAGTGTGGAACTACAATCTTTCTTTGAGAGGTTAACCAAATAAATACTTACTACAGCAACCCCAAAATATGTATCAATGAAAAACATCAAGCTCTTTTTGTCTCAAATGAGTCTCAAACCTCACCAACCAAAAAGCAATACCTATTTATTTTCTATAGCACTCAGTGTTTTTTCTAAGCAGTTTCTCAAAGGCTTTTCTTACCAGTTTTCCAGAGCTGTCATTGTAAGGGCATGGATCGCCAGAATAGAGCTGCAAATGCTGTACACGGATGCCCTTACTTTCCCTCTCTCTCTCATCCTCATAGCCAGAACATTTCATTGGTGTTAAATGCTCAGAGCTATTGTACTAACTTGCCAAGATGTGCTGGTTTTACTGAGTGTACAGAATCTTTCCTGCATCTTTACTCATAGCCTTGGCTGGACTTTTCTTTCTCCAGGAATAGACTATCTGTAGTCAGGTCTGTCCTTAGCTGCCTGTTAAGATTGGTCAAATGGCTAAACCAAACATCTTTTTTCCTAGTTTAGGATGTCCAACTGTCCTTAGCTTCACCACACACACTATCTTTCCTCTTGTGTGGGAGCCTAACTGTATAGAGATGATTTTTCTGATCATGGCTGCTGGATCTGAGTGGGTGACTTTGGTGAGCTCTTACTATGGAGAAGTCCTACAAGTTTCTTTCAGGGACGATAAAAGCCTGAAGTTATGCAGACATGGAACAAGGTTACAGTCTCAGAGTAAAGAATTTATGAGAGAAGAAAATCTTTTCAATGCTTTGCTTTGGAGCCACCCTTTCGGACTCTTAAGGCAAAGAGAGAGTATTCCATTACTTATGTGGAAAACTCCTCCACTCCTCTAATAATTTTGCATTATGTTTATAATGGTTTTCCCAACAGGTTCAAAACTCAAAAATATTTGTCTTTGTCCCTAATGACGGTCAGAATGGATCTTCATATGAGCAAATTAAAAAATACTGGAAAATACAACTTAAATGCATAAATTATATTTTCTATACCTTATTACTAATCATGCAAAGGGTTAAGTACTTCTCTGTTCCAAAAAATATTTGTAATGTATTGCTCCTTTGCCCATAAAATGTTAGATTGTTTGATGTTTTATCCATCTAGCACTGCAGGATGCTCTCCCTGCTTTTTCTTGGCTGATTGATGCCTTAATTTCAGTAATAATTGCCCTTGTGCCCAGTATCATCCAACACAGAATTTAAGATTATCAAAGTGAATTTTTCTGATGATGTTTATTACATAAGATCTTGACAGACAAGTACAGAAAATGAAATTATCTTACTTTATTATCCTCTTTCCTCTCCAATCAGATGTATTCCCTATTTAAATTTTCTAAACTATTGAGGATTCTTCTGAACATGGAAACTGGAAACTTTTGAAGTTCTCAGGCTACCTTCTCTACTAAAAAAAATTAGATATTATTTTAATCGGCTACTATTTAATCTGTAGCAGAGTTCTTTCTGAATTAGGAATTGGCCCTGTATCATGCATTACAAGAATAAGTATTTTATAAAGTTCACACATTTGTGCAAAATCTGGCATAGCACCTTGTGACTGGAATAATAAACTATAAATAAAAAATATGTTTGAATACTGATCAGAAAATTATAACCATTAACATGATTTTCATAAGTTATATTCATGCTACTTTAGTGATACATGAAACTTAGAAGCTTCCAAGATTAAGAAAATGCATTTCTCCAATTCAATGAAATATCACCTCTGGACCTCTCTCTCTCTCACCCCAGTGAAGAATTTCCTCTTTTTAGGAAGTTTGTCACATTTCTTCTCAGTCTTTTTTTAACACAGGACTGGTCCTTAAATTTCTCAAACTGTTAAAATGATAGCAGTATTAACCACATTTTTCTGCATCTACTTACTTGAGATAAGGACTTCATTCTATGGATGCCTGTTTCTGTTTGTTCTGCTTGGAAAGTTTGTGAAGCACAGTTGTATTGCAAAGCTTTAAATGGTATTTTTCCGTGAGAGAAATAGAGCCACATTTTAAAAGAAGAAATTACAAAACTGAATTAGTGCATAAATCAGAGAAAATATTTATTTACAGACATGTAAAAATTATGTTACAACATTTTAAAGAAAACTGTAATGAACCATCAATCTGGTCTACATGGGCAAACCCTGAATGTTTGAATTCTAACTTGCAGTGGCACCTATTAAAAATATGACTGCTTACAAGATTGTAGCTATCTACATAAAGTACAATGATTTTTCAGAACTAAAAATGGACCTACAGAGAAAACTAATAAGAACCACAACAATATGTAATACAAGAGTTTACAAAAGTAAAAATATTTTTTCTTGATCCAAACTTTAAAGCTTTTTAGTAAATATTTTCCATTCATGCAGCTGCACAGCTTTGAAACAAATATCTGAAATACACAGAGCATATAGGTCTGTGTAGAAAATGAATTGGTTTAATTCAGGACTGTCCATAAAGGATTTTATAAGACTGTTGACTATCCAAACCGATTGACAAGATGCTTTATGTTTCCCGCTCTTCCATATTGCAAGGGATAAGCAATGTTAAAAAAACCCACAACTGACAAAACCCATGTAAAACAAGTATAGGTAGTGATGGCAAACAACACCAAGCATACCACATACATGAAAAGTAGAGAACTATCAAGCTCTGTTGAAGCTACCAGCATCCTCTGTAGTGATTTGAAGCAAACATGCTATTAACAAACCTTTCTAGTAATCGACTGCATGGCACAGCAAGCTTCTGGCTTGCAAATGAAGTGGTGCCTCATGGTATTATTAGAGGTGTCTTTTTGTGTTCAAAATACATTCAGGACTTAAACTGTGGTGTGAAACAGTGTCAACATTATAACTGTGCAATCATTTCTGGGAATATATAGTCTAAAGGTAATGATTAGAAAGAATTTGTAAAAATCTAGTAGAGTGCTTTCTGTGATTATTAGTTCATTTGGAATGGAGGTGGTGAAGAGATGATACACCTAGCTGTTTCTCATACGTAGTTTATTAACACCAACATCAGAACTGATTTTCTTGGACCTTTTAAGTCAGCCAAGAGTTTACATAATTGAAATGGGCAAAATGCCCGTTGAGCTGCTAAGATTTGGAGTTCTTTTTTTTAACTGTCAGCCAAAGATGGAGATCCCAAAATGGCAATTCTTGTTGCATTTTTACAGTTAAAAATGATCATAACCTATACTAATACATAGAAAGTGGAGAAATATTTCACCCTTTGATTTGACCTAACATTTCACTTACACAGAAGTAATATTTTTTGCGGCACTTTTCTGGGAGAGTCAGCCTTGGTGGATTTGGAAGCTGTGATTCTTTATGCTCAGATGTAAGTACTTATACTATTCTTTCCTTAATTAAGTAGCTAGGTACTACTCAGCACTTAGGTAAACCTTGTAACTCCACAGACAACAGACAAGCTAAATATAAGATACACAAACATAACCGAGAGTGCTACGTTACATAGTCTCCTAGTGAAGTAAATTCCCACTCAGTAACAGATAATTAAATTCAAACGTATGCTCTTCTTCCAAATGTTTGAAGAATATCAGTCATTCCTTAATGACGGTCCCCATGCTGGAACCCTGACCAAAGACCCTGAGCTCCCTCCTCCTCATACCCCCACAGTTTGCGGTGAACCTATCATCGCAGAAACTGCTGTTTTTTATAGAAATTGGAAGTTTGATCTATTAACGAGTCTCTCTGGTACCTTTATTTTTCTCTTGCTTTCAGCCTGCAGAGAATGATTGAAAGGACAAGACAAGGGTTCATCTTTGTGGTGCTGGATGATACCAAATATCTGTGGCCATGTATATCAGTGGACGTCAGACTGCAGACTGGCACACAGCTGGTTCTGAGCTCTAATTGACTGTGTAAGGTACTTGTTAAATTAACATCTCTTCTCTCTTGGAAGGCCGTAGCTATTAGATGATTTTTCCCCTAATCACTTTAAAGACATATCTCTTTCTATAGGAGCATATTTCACATATGGATGTAGATAAATAAATATCTGTTCCTTGTTTCATATCATCTGCAGTGTTAAGGAGGTCTAGCTTTGGGATGGTGAACAAGTTGGTACTTTCATTAGAGAAGACGACCTTGTGCCCATATCATATATACTTTGATACCCTTTATATCTCAGTAACACAAGAGAAATAATGCATCCATTCTGTTTGAAAGGAAATATGATTTATTAAGAAATTCTACACTGAGATTACCCCTACAACATCTGTAATAATTAATTGTTCCAACTGCAGGCTTATAGGAGGGCTTTAGGGGTTCAGAAGTGGAAAGACTACTGCCAGAAAATAAACCAAAAAGTAATCAGTAGGCTAACTCAGGTTGTCAGATATTGGCAGTCTGTAAGTAATTTACCTGGCTAGACAGGAGACTGACTGACATGTAAACTTTCCATATGGTAACAACAAACTGCCTTTAGAGACTTGCAGGAACAGCTGTAACAACTGTCTGATGAATGGCATCACAGAGAGTGCTTATCTGAAGAAAGGGATTTATAGGAGGATCCAATTTACAGTTTATCAAGGATTGCTCGCTTATTTTGACATTTTCACTTATTAGCAGCTATCCTTATTAATAAACATAATTATTTCCAATGATGAATATAATAAATAAAATAATGGAAAATACCATACAATTTATTTAATTGTTATCTTGTTTGAATTAAGCTGTAAACAAAGAAGTGCAATATCACCTAACTCTAAATATGGTAGAACAGTAAAACATGCTAATCATAAAAATAGCTTTTACAAATATACATTTGTATACAGTGTTTCCCACACCTGTTAAATATGTCCTTCATATTATTATGATACAGTACATTGGCCTTTAAGACATCAAAATTAAAAAAATAATACCAATAATTAGCCAGAGAAAAACACATTTACAATCTAAACCATAAAAATCTGACAATTGTACAGCTTAGAACATTTAAGAAATGGAGTTTCGAATATTTGAACAATAACGTCCATTTTAATAAGTAAATTGAGTTTTCATACAAATTGAATCAAAGGTGTTGCTCTCCAGTAAGAAACCGCAGTTCACAATTTTCTGGGGAAGTCAGAGTTTCTATTCTCAGCCTTCAGGGGGTTCACACATGACATCTCATCACTTGATCTGTAGAAACTGAGAAATGAAATGTTCACTTTAGTATGAAGGCATAAAATTTCCTCCAGCAGAACCTCAAAAGGAAGCCAAGACAACTGGGGAAAAGAGGGAAGAGGACTATGACTTGGCTTTTTCACAAATCAATCAAATATCGATATCTATCAGACTTTCCCACCTTAAACCTTTGAGGGCTAAAAGAAAAGTCATGTGCCTGCAGCAGTGGACAACCAGGACTGTGCAACAGTCCTAACTTAGACTGCATGGCCCAAAATAACCACAACGAATCAAGCAGGGGCTGTTGAGGCTGAAGTATACTTCCTGTCACTAATGCTATACAAACAACTGCTGAATAATTTCTATTTTAGCAGCAGAAAATAGAAGAATGTATCTTAGCTGCTTTGCAATGAAATGCTTTATTTGCATAATAGCATTCAATCGAAATAAATCATGTATAGGATTCTTTGCTTTGGTCCCAAAAATTCTTTGCACTGTTTATATACCTTATTCCAGAACATGTACATTGACTGTGTGCTTTCAACAATGCTTATAGTTACCAGATTGATGGATCTTTCCTCAGTGGCTTCCCTTTTGACATCGTCTATTTTATTACTGTTATTGCGTACATGCCGTAGGCTTTAATTGCATATCCTTTGATTTCTTTTGTTGTTTTACCAGCCACAGTGTGAAACAGCAAAAATCCAGTGTCAGCCAACACTTTTGAGGGTCATTCTTCCAGTAGGGGCTGGAGGCAGGTTGCATCTAAAAATCTGAGAGTCCTGCTATGTGACCCATTAATGCTACCAGCTTCAACTAGGCATTCAGTGATGCTGCGGGGGAGCATAAGACATTCCGGCTCCACCTACCCACAGAAAAACTGACAACACTTTCCTAATCACATCTGTTTGGAAAACTGACAGTAGAAAATGTTAACAGAAATAGATGGTTTCTTTTTTTAAGTGAAATTCTCAACATAAGTTTTTTTTTTTTACTTTTGACAGAAAAAATATCTTTCAGTCAATTTCTTCCTCACTTTTTTTTGTTGTATAATTTTCTATAATTGAAACAGAAAACAGCTGACAAAACCCAGTGCACCTCTGATTAAAACCTGAAAAATTTCTAGATGTTCTTTTCAATCAATTTCCCCCTCCTTCAGTAAGTTTTAAGTCTGCCTTTTTCCTCCCCAGAAAAAAAAGGGATGTTTTCTGTTAAAAATTCCATTTATTAAAAACCTGGTTTTCCAGTGAAAACGGTTTTATCAGAAACATCAGAATCCCCACAGGACTGGCCCCCTGCCCTTTGAAGCAGCCAGCCATCAGATTTCTCCCCTGTTGCACAAGCAGCACCAGATTTCTGGTTGTACTGTTCACAGGTAACCAGGATTAGGGAGAAAAGCTCATGTGAGAGATCCCAGAACTTTCTTCTTTCAGTTAAAATATCCTAAAACTATTATTCTTTACTTGTATAGAGAAAAATATACATGTCCTCTATTTTTAGCTCCTGATCCTTGGACAGACTTAACTACCTGAAAAAGATTTTTAAATTCTCCCCTTAAGTCTGAGAGAGGCCTAATGGTTGGTAAGTAGCTATTCATCTCACAAGAAGTAAAAAAAATCCCACTGTACATCCTATTAGCTCCAGAGAGAGTTCCTCTTTTCTAGCCTTTTCTTCACCTATGCTTTGCTGTTCCGTTATGCCATTATAAAAAGCAATAATTATGCAACGAAGAAGAGAAATGGATTTTCAAGTTATTTATTGAAGCTTTTTCCTTGCCATAAACCTTTCAAGCATTTACCTGTCACCAGCACTAAAAAGCTTCATTAGGTTACTATTATGAAGTGTTACTGCTAACCATCTGGATCCCAGTCATCAATGCTGCTTTCCTGTTGTTTGGAAACAACAACTCCACCAGCCCAAAATCTTGTGTTCTTCCTTCAGTACATGGGCTTGTTATTTGCCTCTTAAGGCAAATAACTTTAAAGGCTGAGAAGAACCTTTAAAATCTGAAATAGTCAAGCTTTTATTTTCCATAGAATGACAGTAACCCAGGGCTGTGATTAATCTAGTGTAATGCAATACTAATTTTATTCTATTTCTTTCTTCTCAATAGCATGCAATTTATCAGCGGACTTTATGTTAGTACTGATGATATTAAAAAACCTCTTGATGACTAATGGTTTTTTTAATCTTTTCATTTCCTTCCCGTTATATATATAAAAAACATCCTGACACAACAAGGATGAACTGAATTACACTTAAGCCAGCAATATAACTTTCATTTGATGTAGTTCTAACAGAAAACCACTTTAGAGATCGTGATTTGAACATAATATATTTTAAAAATTGAATAACCCAACTGAGCATATAGTCTTGGCAGCCATAGACAATATCAAAGAAACAGTATATACTGTCCTAATTGCCATTTCAATCTCTGCAAAAAGCTGGAGATAGGTTATGGAATATTTATTGGTTCATTTTCCACCTAAAATTATTTCTGCTGTTTTTTTCCCTATCTGCGTAGGTTTTTGAGCATGAGCTATTGGAAATACTCATCTTGGGCATAACACTGTATTTCAGTCTTCCAGAAATGCTATTGCTACTGTTATTATAGTTCCAGTATGTTCATTCTAGTATTTTTACCAGACTCAAATTATACTAGATTCAATTAATTTTAACTTTACACTATTACAATGTATATAACACTGGAAAGCCAACATTAAATATTAAACACCTCACTAAATGAAAGTGCAGTTCTACTTAATGGCCCCCAAACTATAATCACTAAAAATGATGGAGTAAATCAGATAAAATTCAGTAAAAATCTAGAGAGTTTTCCATCTTGTCTTTTAATGGTTTAATGGTTTTATCACTTACCTCCCCTCAAAACCTAGATAATTCCAGTCTTTACATCTGTAGATCTTTAAGAATTCCCTGCATGTAAAGGACCTTTTTTGTGGGAGATCCTGGCCATCCGATCACCTGCCAGGTGACCATTTCCTCTAAGCTCTGTGCTTCGTAGTCACCAACCACGATGCAGTAGGAATAGTTTGCACTCTGTATTTCTCCTAAAAGCCTTTTATGAGAAGGCAAACTCAATATATGGTGAAGACCTGCAGGCACCATGCCTTTAGAACGAAGTGGGCCACCCACCTCTCCCCATCCTCCCCAAGCAGCTGGAAGCTGTAATGGTGACCACCGCTTCTGTGGTAGAGGGGATGCTGCTGGCTTTCCTAAACTCATTCAGGTGGACTTTATTTGTCTGCAGGAGGCACGATCCACTGCTAGCTGGATCCAAACAGAGCTCAGCCTCTTCCCTGCTCTGGTTTATTTGTTCTTCCTTACAGTTCTGAAAAAGGGTAAACAACAGGATATGTTCCTTGTTCCCCATAAATATCCAAATTCTTTCTCACAGGCTTTGTGGGAAAAGTGTGCTGGATTTTCATTACCATGCTTATCTTCCAGACCTAGATGTACAGGAATAAATCTTACTACATGAGAGCGTAAATTCAGCATATGTCCTTGGGAGGGAGTATTAGGAATGCACCATGACTCAATGACACAAAAGATGTACATGATTAATGTCTTCCTTTGTAGTTTAGAGAAATGTAGCACAGAATATGGTCGTTATAGAATTTACTGTATGGTTTACTCCACAATAATTATATGCAATAAGAGCATCCAACAAGTATATGCAAGATGTTTGTCTGACAAAATGCATCTGTTTTTAAGCAATCAACTTCTCTGAATGGCTTTCATTATAACATTAATTTTAGAAATTCCCAGATAATGTAGCTAAAAAGTGGGTGGATAGATGATGGTGCACACATACACATGAGCTTGAAACCCAAAGCGTCAAAATCCTCTTGCTCTCCTGCCTCTTTTTCCTGCCAGACAAACCCATTCTTAAGACTGGACTTTTGAGTTTAATAGCTGTAAGGGAGGCATCTGAAGCTAATTCTGACCATTGCTTGGTTTCAGCTAAAATCACATTTCTACCTCTGCCAGGCTTCCGTTGAGAGGAGACTCAATGCCTGACACCTTCCCAGGTTGCTGCTGGTGTCTGACTAGTCTTCAGCAGTGGGTTATGTGACTACCATACACCACTTTCTGCAAAACAACTGCAAGCCCCATTAAAATGCAGCTGCTGCACTGTCCTTTCACTCACAACACTGGCCCTCATACGTGCACTACCTCAAACTGCAGTCATAGCGTGATTGCTTTGATTGCATCTGATGCTCACTCTTACACTGTTATCTGTACAACTGAGAATACTGGATCCAGGTCCACAGATGCCACTATTATGCCCTTTAGGATGGCGTACTCTGTTTCATCTCCAATAATTTTTTCTGATTATGAAATGTACTTTCTGGACAGCCAAGGAGGTGAAAAACTGAGTCTGTTTTCAGAACAGACTTTTTAAAAAAAAAACCCAAATCTTGGTTAGCCATTATTGATCCAGATTATTTCCCTAAAATGAGAAAAATCAGGATGCATTACAGAATGCCATTCTGTTTATTTCCTATAATATCCTTCCTTTCTGTTAAGCGGGCAGCTCACACTGAGTGCAAAAGCCAGTAATTTATGTTTGTAAGGTACCATGGGGGCACGGGCTTCTATTGGCTTTAACACAGCATTCATCATCATGAATGGAAATCCACAAGCAACGAACAGGGCTTACGAAAGAACCCTGAATTTGTATTAGCTATCACATTGACTCCACAGCGGTGTTCATTTGAAATACACCTTGCACTTTGTCCCTTGATTTAAAGCATGAAATTTCTGATTAAGTAACACAGTTATATAGGTGATTTAGTATAATGCCCCCATATGAAATGTAAATGCTGAATTCAGTAGGTGTTAGCAAGGGAGTATGAATGTGCATTATGGGTTTGCTGCTGTCCTTCGTAACACTTGTAAAACATGACAGACAATATTATGGCACTAAAGCAAAACTTTTTATAATGACCTAGTGATAGAATATTCACTGCATATAACAAATGGGAGGAATTATAGAGTTTGGTAAATACTAATAAAGAATAATTAAAGGAAGCAGTTGCACCTTCTTTAAACCTTTCTTCAAATGATGAAACCTGATCATTATCTTTTGTACTCTGTCAATCATACTTTAATTGCTGAAAACACTACAGAATCATTTTTCTGCTCAGTGAACAGTTTAATTGCTTTGAAGTGTTAGTACTTATGTGAGTACATGTGAGAATGGCTGTTGTACTCATCAGTGAAAACAAACTTCTATCATCTCCTTTGTATTAAAATGCTCTGTTTCACTCGCTTGCCCGCTAAAAATCAGCAGGAAGAATGAGATAGTCCTATCAAATACTGATTTTTCCCCTAGACCAATGTATTTCTTTCTCAGAGTCCTGTGTAGGCAGATTTGTGATGAATACAGTTGGGTGTAGTGGTGGAGACAGAATCTAATATTTGGAGAGTGCCAGTGAGGACATGCTGCAGTTGAGATGATGGTAAGGCTGAAGGAATGACTTTGGGATTAGAGTCACCATGGTCATTTGAGAGCTTTGTTGAGAGGGGCTATGAGGGCAACAAGGAGGAGGAGGGAAAAAAGTGGATCTGTCCACCTCCCTTTACTCTGTGGGTTTTCCTCCTACTCTACGCTTTTTGCAGCAAAATTTTCCTCTATAAGGTCCTTTTTAGCTGTAGGAGAAGACACAGGGACTGGTAGTGTAGTTTCTGGTGACAGTGGAAGGGATCTGAAGCTGGAGGCATTGGACTTTCTGCAGAGCATAGGGTGGGCTGCAGGATCTCCAAGCAGGAGAATGTGGAAGAGGTGGGAAGATGGTGTTTTTGCAGCACTTGCTGCCCTGAAGCCCTTACCCATAATACATTCGCAAGGCTACTCCATGTGAAGTGGCTCCCACCACCACCACTCCATTTCATGTTCTCTCTTGGCTGATATAAGGTGAGATTGGGAATAGCATGAAAGCCAAACCAAATGCCGTAAGGCCTCACTGATGCTGTTGCACAGAGCCCCCTCAGCTCGTACTGGTGTGCCTTGAGAGCAACTCAACACCTTCTTGGCATCCAGTGCCAAATATAGCAAAGGGTAAAATGTCCTACTTTCCTTTAACCCCGAATATGAGTGGATATTAATAGCGAATTCCCAGAGGTATGACTCTCATTGGAGATCACTAGGTGTTTTCTGCTTTTTAGGATTGGGCCTGTTCAATAAGCAAGTCTAACAGTGCTAGCAGGATCCGTGGTAACGATAGTCCTTGATCATTCTGAATGCCATGAAGGAGATGGTTTTAGGATGCAGAGTTCTGTCAAAAAGTTGTAGAATAAAATCCCTACTGATTTAACCTCTGCTCAGTGTGATGAGTAGGAATTCCCCGGTGTGAAGTGGTGGTCCGATTAGTATGAATGCCGAAGGCAATAGTTCCTGTCCTACCAATGCCAAGGGTGCAGGTTTGAACACAGGGCTTAATATATAAAGGAACTACTAGAACTTGTACCCTGAGGCCACTCACTATGTCTACACTTTAAGTAGTACGTTTTTAAAATATATGAAAGTAGGAGCTTATGTAGTACTAGAACTACCTTAAACTAATTACACAGAGAGCACCTGCTAAACTTTCCCAGTATTCCCAAATTAGAGTTTAGGTAGGTATCAAAAAACAAAGTGCACCCATGCAGGAAAAGAAATTGTATGCAATGATGGTAATGAGATCAGGAATGTCCTATCTAATCAACCAGAGATTTTTCAGTTACTTGGAGGCAGAAGTTTTACTCAACATAAAGACCAGGTGGAGCAAAGTAAAAAGCAAATTAATAGAGAAGGAATGGGGAGGAGAGCTTGCTGGAGGAAGCAGTTGGAATCATTTAGCATGAGATGACAGAGATACTGGGAAATCTCAGAGTAAAACATAGGAAGGAGGAGAGGGATGAGACTAACAATGATGCAGAACGGATACTTAAATGGTGACAATAATGCACTGATTAAGACAGGCAATTAAACATACAGGATGTAGAGTTACCTGTGAAAGACTGTTGCCTGTGAAAGAACTTGGTCTGGGAATGTGATCCAAATGGAAATGAAAATAAAATCTGGTCCTATTTTAAACAGCTTTCGCTTGGTGTTTTTCTGCATAATACTTATTTGAATGTAAAGTGCATAGTAGTGCATAACATTTTTGTTTTGTGAGGATTTCAAGAGACATTCTGTTAAAAATAAGAATTACAAAGCAAAATGGTGGACTCAGGGTTACATTGTGGTCTGCAAATGGTACAGAATTATCTAATAGCTGAGAAGGGACTAGTATAACCCTGCAAAGAGGAAGCAGAAAAGAATTTAGCCTTTTGGTTCTCTGTTTATTGGGGCTGGAACACAACTTACTCTTTTTGAAAGACATTATAAAACTGTAGTGTACTTTTAGAAATCAATAGCAACAACAATTTGGAAACTTCAGATACACATATCAGCATAACAGGCTGGCTAAGATGGCATTTGATTAACTTCCAAATCTCCATTTTGGCAGACTGAGCTTGTTTTATTCCTCACTGATTGCTCTTTTGTTGAAATGGCAATTACAGTTCTATCACCTTCTAAATAACTTCCCTTTTCTGAAGTCTGTAAATGCCTATGTACAGATAAATTCAATCTGCCTTTCACGTTTCGGTATTAATCATGCAGAAAATCTTTTTAGTACCACATTTATATTTTCTCAAAAAACAGAGACCTTTTGGAATAATTGAGTCACTAACTGCAGTGGCTCTGCAATTTGTACTGAAAAAGTGAAAACATTTAAAATCTGTGTCTATTTATACAGAAAAAGAACAACCTTTCGGCTTTTCAGTGTTTACCCCTCTCTACTTGCATGAAGACTTTCAACAGAAAAATGTTTCCTCTGAGGGTTTTTCATTCAGCATTCTTGAGGCTCAAGCATACTGATAAAGCCTGTGAAATGAGTGTTTTCTAGGGGAACTAAAGCTATTTACTTTCAAAGACTGACACACCAGGAAAAATGTGTGATGCATGGCAATTGCTCAATTTCAGTTAAATCTAAGAATTTGAGGATTAGCTGATAGGCTCAAATCCATAGCCAAACGCAGACCCAATGGCTGGCCTGAATTGTTGCGGAGGATTTCAGTGTCGCAGTGAGAGCCTAGAAAACACCAGTGTCCCCTTCCTGTTCTCACCACTTTCCCACTGTACCTTGTACTGCTATCTACGCTAGGTTACTATTCTGATGCCTGTTCTCTCTACATGGGACTGGAGAATATTGGCTGCAAATAATGAGTGAACCAAACCCAACCTAGCACCTTTCACAAGTCATCCAAAGTCTACTGGAATAAACCAAAATACAGGGAGGTAAAAGAAGAGTGACTCCACTAGAATTAGTGAAAATTAAATTGGCAAAAATATTCAGGGGTGGAAACTGAAATCAGTATCCATATTTAAAGTGGTGAGCTACTTCAGTTAAATCTGATGTTTCTTTACCAGACACAAGTTACGGGGAAAAGCTTGCCATCTTCTTTTAAAAGCCGCCATCCTTCCCTGAAAAGGGATCTAGGTTTGCTTCTGGGTGGTAAGTGTTTGGCTGTCCCCATTTATGTACTGCACTCAGAGGTTGACTTTCATGAATTTTAGGCTAGCAAAATCTGTGGAGCTAGTTCTGATTTACTTAGATAGAATAAACATGACCAGGCTGCTAGTACTGAATATTAAGGTTAATTATGTTATATCAGAGAGGAATTCAGCTCATTTAGGCAAGTATTTTGTTTACACATCTGAGAGAATTTTTGGCCTCATCTGACAACATTATTTGCTTCTGAATCAATTCACAAGTTGGTTGCTTTTTGTGTTTTGATTTATGTTTTAAATTGGAGGCACATCCGTTGTTTTTGACAGTTGAAGCTGAGCCATTAAAATTAAATATTTTGATGTCTCAGAAACATCAAGCCCCATGACTATCTTATTCTTACCTAAAAGCTTAAGATAACACACAGCCCTACCTAAAAAGAAAAAAAACCAAACAAACCCCAAACCCTAAACAAACTCAAAGTGAAATTAGCACAAAAATGAATAATGAATATTAAATAATGATAAATCTACTGACAGTGGGTCAACAAACAGCAGAGTTCCCCTTTCCCCAAAATACAGAAAGTACACAAGCTACCCTTTCAAAACACAGGTCCACAGGAAGGCAGTGCATGAGCTTAACACAAAGCACTTAGACAATTTCTAAAACACATTAAAACATACCAAGTAGTGCAGAAGTAATAAGAACTTCTTTTACATGTCAGATATACTGCCAAGATGTCACCCATACTAGTGTTTCCAGATAGACGTATCGCCAAACTTCTGTGAGGCTGTAAATCCCACATGCAAGCTGGTGCTCTTTATTGACAGGCACTTGCTAAATGAGTGTACTTAGGACTAGCTTCATGCAGCATTGGGCTATAGCCAGCCATTACTTAGGTTAGTCTGAATACCAGAATTTTGTGACCATTTCTTACAATGGTTCTCAGAAAGTAAAGCAAACAAAAACCTCCCTTTGATTAGTATTTATACCCATTTATTTTCTCAGAAAGTGTGTACCCCATTTAAACTGCCGAACATGGGTGGTTCTTCTGTGCTCATTGGGATTAACAGGGTGTAGGAGAATCACAGAATCATAGAATCATAGAACAGTTTGGGTTGGAAGGGACCTTTAAAGGTGATCTAGTCCAACCCCCTTCAATGAACAGCAACATCTTCAACTAGATCAGGTTCCTCAGAGCCCCATCCAACCTGACCTTGAATGTTTCCAGGGATGGGGCATCTACCACCTCTCTGGGCAACCTGTGCCAGTGTTTCACCACCCTCATTGTAAAGAATTTCTTCCTTATATCAGGTCTAAATCTACCCTCTTTTAGTTTAAAAGTATTACCCTTTGTCCTATTGCAACAGGCCCTACTAAAATTTGTCCCCATCTTTCTTATAAGCCCCCTTTAAGGGGACAGCACATTGCCTGCTCTTGCTCTATGTGCCTGGGCATTATGCTAGAAGCTGCTGGCAAGGTTTATTAATATTCACCCTGCTGGGTCTGAAGGCATCTGTCCAGAATTGCCTTGCGTATAGACAGACCTCAACAAGAGATGCCACGCTAATAATTCTTAGCAGAAAAAGTAGGAAGTTAAATGATGTCTGAAACTTCAGGCAGGTCAATACTGATCTGATGGCAGGGTGCAATGAAAAGGTAAAATAAATTCATTGAAGACTATATTCAATGTTGTTCAACAAAATAATAATATTTGGGCAAAAATAATACTTGGGGAGTGCTCCTTTCCCACATGTTGGCTGCAGGGCAAAGGCACCTATTGGTCTGACCTCAGAAAGAGGGCCTGAGTCTACATGCACATGCAATCTGCTGAGACTCATTGCCCACTGCATTGGCTCAGTGGCAAAGCTGAGAATGAGACCCAAACTTCCTGATTCCCCATATTTTGCTTAAAAAAAAGATAAACAGAAGAAAAAAACATTCTTTTCAAGCTCTTTTGCATCAACTCTATAAGATTCTAATGTCTGTAAATTAATTATATTATTTATATTATAAATGTTTTAAAAGTTTTATGCTTTTGAGCTTTTTTTTTTTTCACTTGGGGACTAAATAATGTAGAGCAGGTTCAGAGGAATAGATGTGAAAGGTGAGGAAATTATTTTGCTCATTCATTTTACAAATATGCAATTACAGGCAGTAAAGTCTAGTAGAAAGAGACACAAAGTGCATGGTAACAGTGCTTCCCTTTTCTGGAGGTTCCCATGTGGTATGTAGGGGATAGGATGTAAATAACGATTAGAAAAATGTTATGTAGTCAGTCAGGAATAACCTGGTTAAAACCCTGAACACCACTTAGGAAGTCTTCCTCTGAGAAATCGACTACCAGGAAAAATGGGGAGGAGGAGCTAGTAGCAAGGCCTTTTCAATGACTCACTCGTACAACAGCGTGTGAACAACAAACAAGTCTACTGTGCTATTGCATATATTAAATATAACAAAAGGGCATGTCAGGAAGTTTCTTACAATTTTTGATTTCATGACATGCTTTTATTACTTTCTCAATTTTTTTCAGTCACAGGTTATTAGATTTACTGCAACTTTGGAAGGTGCAACACATTAGTATCTGTCAGGTATGCTGCCCCTAATGACTTTCTTAGCTTGTTCAAGTACAAACATCTTGCACTGATATTTATCAAGTGAACACAATATTTTACCTATTCATTTGTCTTAGGAATGAAGAGCTTCATGTTTCCCCTGATACAGAAAGCAAGATTTCAATGAAGTCCAAAATGTTCAGTGCATCAAAAAGACTAAATTTTGCTTGGTCTCAATGATATTTAAAGTAATCTAAATAAGATTTCTGGCACAACATTGCTTCAGCCATTACCATTAATTAGAAGTTTTGTCCTTTTTTTTCTAAGTAGTACTCTGTATAAGTGCACTCAGCAAGCTGCAAATTGTCACAATAGCTATTGAGCTTTTTGACATGCCTAATCAACCTAATTCTGCTGGTAATAGAAGAGTCAGTCTGGTCTGCCCTGATGCTATTGACAGAAAAAAATGTGTCTAAAAGGCCAATGAAAAATCCAGTTTCATTACAATAATAAATTAAGTACTATCAGTCCTATCACATAGTCACATATGTGATCAATCTTGCTATTTGAGATATGCAAAATTGGGCTTAAACTACATGAAATTAATCAGACAAATTTTTATTCCTTTTCTGTAGATCTTACTCTACTCTCTGCTGAGTATTTTCACTGTTGAATTCTCATGCAAAATAATGAAAATAAGGAAAGTTTTACTGTTTCATATAGATTTGCTATTAAATTACTTTAGTCTCTTTTTAACTACTTATAGGAAGGAGGGAAATATTTTTGATGAGCTTTAGCCAAAGTACTAGTTGGTTCCATTGATTTAAATGGTATTTGCATCAATTCTTTTAAGAAATATAGCTATTATTATATCATAACTTTTTACTTTTGCATAATGAAACTCAGTGCTACAAGGGGATTATCCTGAGATTTTGTCTGTGGCAGTTTCTGGTATTTATGTTTGAAACATGATTCTTTATCACACGTTACAAACAAATCCAATGATAGACTGAAAACACGCAGTGCAGAGGTGGAGAAAAAGGACAAGAGTAAGAAATGAAATATCCTTGAGAGGTAAATGTAACTGCAATATACTTAATAGAAAGAGAACTATAATTGTTGTTGAAATAACTGCAGTAAATCTGCACTGTAACCAGAACTGAGCCTTGCACAGTCTCTGTACCTTTTGTTTCTGATATAATTTAATAAAAATATCTCTCAAGACATCTCATTAAAGGTGACTCATTATTGTGGAACTCCCATCTAATGCTTGTGTGGCTTCATTATTTTTAGTGCAGCTACACTAGCATAAAATCACAATGCTGCGAATGTGAATATATCCTTCAAATTCCAGCCAAGCACTAACCAGAGTCTGATCTGAGTTATGACACCGTAAATCTATTGTATTTGAAATCATTGGGATCACATGCTCTGCCAGAAAACACAGTTTGCTCTACTGAATGCTTAACTATTGAACCACTGCCATGCTATTATTATTATAGTTATTTATTGTGAAAGGCTGACAGTTTGATAGAAACTATTCTTCTCAGGCAATGTAATATAGATATGAGTGCTTGTGTATAACTCATTCCAATTAATTAGTTTGTTGGTATTTTATTAAGCATTAGCAGAAAGTGATTTTTTTCCGTATCTACAGTACTTCAGGCTTTCAGCTAATTAATTGGATGCCACCTTTGTTATTTACAAGGGGATTGAGATGATAAGTTATAGTTCATTTTGACACAGTGCTTCCTTGATGATCGATTAGCGCCATTTAAAACAAGCTCAGAGAAGTTATATGAAATGCTCTGGGCCTGCACTTCGTTGTCCAGCCGCTAAATCAGCAGAGTAAGGAAACCACTGCGCAAGCCGATTCACAAACTTTTCCTGTGTGCTCTCAGCCACGCCACACGCTGCTAACACTACTTGCAGTAAGGAGAAGGGGCTTGTTTTAGAGGCACTGAGGCTAAGCTGCTTTACAAATATCAAAACCTGTGTTGGAGCGTGCAGCAAAGGAGACTTTTCTGCTCTCTGCTGTGCAGCCATAGGAACAAGGTTATTGGCTTTCCTTCCCACTCCTTACAATTTAAAGCTGTGCCAGGTACCTGGAAACTGCTTGATATCACTGATGAGTTGTGTTCTGATGATTTGTGGCCCGTTTGTGATTTTTGTGTGAGATGAATTTAGTAAACATGAAGATCTTTCTTCATAGGAGCTTGTTTTCTGTAAGGCAAGATGGGAAGCTGCGTAGGTGTGTTGTTTTTTACACAGCGCTGTTGAGGGACAGTTTAGATTAAAAGCAATAGGAGCGGATGTGTTTGCACTAAGGGGGAACACAAAGATTTTTAATTCACTGCAGCTAGAAGCTGTTCAATGCGAGGAGTGGATACAAAGCCTTACTCATGGGTCCTGCAAAATCTGGGATAACCAACTACCTGGTGTTTTATCTAAAAGGAGAAAAAGAAACAGACCTGAAGTTTTCATCCGCTCCAGCTACCTCCGATGATCTGTTAAGTGATGTGAGTTGTAGAGTAAACTCAGGAGCTACATTCCAAGTTAGTGATTATTTTATATATATATAGCTACAATATATTGTTACATGCCTTTGTACAAGGGGCAGTGGAAGGCCAACGTGTAAGAGCAGGTGGGTGAGAAGCATATGACACCCCTCATTGACCAAGTTGAAGTCAACTATTTGACTCTGTCAGTCTCTCCTAGCACATCTGTACATAGCTGGATCATATATCTGAAATCACCATTTAAATAACTCTTCAGTATGTCAATGCAGCAAAAGTCTTTGGGGATTGTTCTAAAAGATTCTCAAGCTGGAGTGTCTGCAGTACTGGAGACACTTACTGAGAGACTTTTGTGGGCAAACAGCTAGTACAAAAGAAACTTTCCCAAGAGATGATGTTTGATGACTGTAGCAGATACTTCAAATGCAGCATGTCTTGAATTAGAGTTCATATGGGCAATCAAGTTATTGTGGCGTAAAACTTTTTCACACTTCAGCTGAGCCATAACAACTGTTTGTGGGAGTGTCTTTAGTCCGTAGAAAATGACAATGCAGGGATGAAAAACATCCTGATCTAAATGGTGGATGAAGAAGGTGTACAGCTGTTGAGTGTGATGTGGTTTTGTGTGTGCAGCCAGGCAGGCAAATGAAGAGGCTAAAGCCTCCTTAAATCCATGCCTGACTTAACTCAGACTGCAGGCTAAACTACTTCACATTTCTTTACAGTTGGTCTAGGCTGAAAGCAGACGTGAGGACAGCTGCCATCACTCAGTTAATGTGTAGTAACCTGTTCCTCCAAATAGACAGTGTGCGAATTTAGAGAACTGATCCTACCACCTAAATCCACAGCATGCATCCTGCATAGTCACTTCCTTTGCAAGTTAGAATTAGAAATAGAGAAAGAAATATATTTTTGAGTCTTCTAGCCCAAAGGTGCAGACCCAAATACACAGATGCAGAGGCTCCATTCTGGCAGCATCTGGACTCTGGCAGCAGGTCTGTCCTTATTGAACAATTCCCTTTACTGACAGCCTTAGGGCTGGTCCCAGGGGAAACAAAAAAGAGACAACAGAGTATTGTGTTCAGCAAAAAGAGTCCTGCAGCAGGTTATTGGCAAATGGCTTGGCAGGAGATTTACAGCTAAATATGAAGCACTTGCAAAAAACATTAAGGTCTAAATTTAAGTCATGTTGCTCTCTCCCTCTAGCAATATTTTTCAGACTAGTGGACTCACAATGAATTTTTGGTGCTGAACTGACTTCAGAACATTAGCTATGCCCATTTCAAATATTTTTCTGTTTGCTCTGCTGCTCTTAGTGATGAAAGAAATTTTTTTTTTTCATCATCATCCTAAATCTCTTTAACTTTATATTTGGAAAAGATTATAGATTTTATTAAAAAATGTCCTTTGGAAGGGTACTTCTTATTCTGAGTCCAAGATTATGTTTTTACACATGGAAAGTTTGTCCTAATTATTTCACATTTAACACTTTTCATGCTAAAACCCCCCTTTTTTCCCTCAATGAGTTGTAACTGGCTCCATTCCAAAATGACACGTTTTCTATTAGTCAGCTTTTTCCTAAGTAACTTAGTTTTCATGAAACAGGAGATCAACATCTGTTAGGACTTCTTGTTTTATAACAAGCTTATCTATATACTTTAATTTTCACAAAACAAAGGGTAATGCCCGATAGCAGAGCAGGTAGAAACAGGCTGAAATCCCAAGTATTCCTGCTGGGGTATTCACTCTATATTTGATAATATTCTTATTGAGTTTCCAGTTATACAGCTATCAGTGATTGGAGTGGAAAGTAAAACTTACAGGAATTGACCATTATATCTACATAAATATATGCAAGTATAAGTGAAAAACAGACTAAATTACAATATGCATCATAAACTACCAGCTTAATATTACAACAGTACTGGCCAATACTGCCAAGTGTTTGGGTGAAAACTATAGAGGAAAGATGCACAGTTCAATTTATAATTGCCTCTCTGTGGGAAACACCCATTGCCTGAGATTTCTTTGAAGTAATCCTTTGTAGAGCAATCCTTTATCCAATCCATAGCAGTTTTTCATTCACTTATCTCCCTAGGCTTTGCAAAAGAAAGAAAGTGTTATTATCCCATCGTAGCAGGGAGGAAAACTAGGGTGAAGTGGTCTCTTCCAAAGCCTGACAAAAATGGCAAGGGAGGATGAAAAGCACAAGGATTTTACATCAGTGGCAATCTCATTCTGAGCTTTAAAGTGTGGAATACTGCCAGCTTCTTGGCTAGAAGGTCCCAGTGTTTGGGAAGGTGGAAGGCATGAGGCTGCCTGGCTCCACTGCCCTGGCACAGGGATGGGGTGCACTTGAGCGAGAGGATGCACATAAGCGCTCTTCCTTGGCCTTTCCTTGCTACCACCATGTTGCGGTTGGGGAGATATTGTTCATGAGCACTAGGGCACAAGGCAGAGGCCACCTCTCTCCATGTGCAGGGAGCCACCTCCTCCCGGCACTCAGGGGGCTCAGTAATGGCATGTCTCTGAACTGGAGCTGGTTCCTCCCTGTGCCTTAGATGTGTGGCTCAGACCTCTGAGCTGTCTTTGGAGCTGTGTCTGCAACACACTGCACTTCATATAACATAAATCTTGGAAAGGCTTTTTAACTTGGAAGCAGCGGTGTGCAAATCTGGCCGTGCCAATTCCAGACTTTGACTGCTAATGAAGTCTTCCTGTACTGCATGCTTCTTAGAAACTTTGCTGCTTAGGCCTTTTCTAGATGAAAAATTTCTTCTACATCATGCTTCATTATATACTGTAGATATATGCTAAATATGTCATACCCACAGAGTGAAATGACAGCACTGAACAGTCAGAGGCTAATATACTGTACATTAACTTCCCCACTTAGTTGTCTGCAGCAGGGAGTCTGACACCTAATTAGTGCAAACCCCACCAGTTTTGCTAAACTGTGGTCATCCCTATTGCTAATATCACTTCAGCTGATCAGGTGTTAGCCATAGTGGGATATTATATTTACAACTACTTATTCATTATGAAATTTCAACTTCCTACAAATTCAGAGAGGCAGCTGCTTACAGAGGTCCCTCATACCTGTACAGGAAAACCTGTTCCTTTAAGAAAAAGCGATAATGTCATCTATTCTACATTGCATGTTAAAAGATGAGGGGATTCAGGTTGTAGTAGCTTCTTCTGGGCATAATGCTATTCAGGATTTATAAATTCAAGAGGGCCTTGTGCTGGCTAAAGGGACACAGATCCTCAAATTAGCAGTAGGTTTAAATTGCTTTTGCAGTAAGCAGTACGCCCTGTTACTCCAGACTTGGTGTTGGTTCAGCTGTGCCCATTGCTGACTGACTTCTGTTGGTATCACTGAATGATTTTTACGGTGCAGACATGATTAAATGTGTGTTAAAAAGCAAGCAGGAACAGTGACACTGAGCAACAGAAGTAATTTTTGCTCAAGCAAAAGAATATGAAGGCTGGGAAGAGAGGGAAAGTATTATAGAGTCTAAAACAATGTGACTGATCCATTCTTATTAGGAATGAAGAAAAAAGCATAAATCTGACTTTCAAAATGTTTTTTAATGTTTCTCTAGAAGAACTTAGAAGTTTAACAACATGATGGACGTTTCATGAAAGGTGCAGGCTCAGTCTGAAAACCCAAACATTGCTTAGCCAAACATTTCTTACGGAAAAATCCTTCCATCAAAAAAATCTGTGGCCGCCAACGCAGTCTGCAGAAGATACACATGGAAGACAGGGACTGGGAGTTATGGGGGAGCACATGTTTACTAATGAGAAAATTCTCCTTTCTAGATTCTTATTTGATTTTGAAATGCTGCCTTTAGGAAAACATGGTTGCTTCCCCCTCAACCCCCCGTCTATGTTTCATTAAATGTAAAATAATAAATGTAAAACAATTTACAGTGCATTTCATTTCCTTTCTAAAATCAGCAAGTGTAGTAAAATATATTTTTCTTGTTTATCCTCAGAGGGCCCTATGCTTAATTGATACTACAGTGTATGAAGAATGTAGGACTACGCACTAGTTATAGAACATCACAGTGCTGCTGTGAGCTTTTTTTGTTAATCCAGATTGTTGGTTCTCTGTGGTTACTTGTAGCAACTGTATAGACAGACATGGCATGGTTATTCCTTACCAGCTCATTGCTGCCATCCTCATCAAAATCCTCCTCTATCCCATCAGTCATCTCTTCTCCATCCCCATCTGCATCTGGCCCTCCTTCAATTGGCTCTTCTGTAGAGTTATCTGCATTCTCTGATATGCATTCCTCTTGAATCAAATCAGCATTATCTTCCATTTGTTTCTTTTGAGCTTCTGTAAGGAAAACATACTCTATAGAGATTCAGTAGCCTTCCCTGTTGGTGGCAAAGAAAAGTGCTCTGAGGAAGAAACCTAAGCTTCCCATCTCCCCATGAGCTAGCTTTGTAAAAATCAGTGTGTTAGTACCTACCAGGCAAATATGATCAAAACTCTTGTTTTCAAAAATTAATGCATAAATCAACTGTAGTACCAACATGCTCATCTATCCTATGCAGTGGATGAAGGCTTGATGTACCAGCAGATCCAGCTTTTTCATTTTCTGGACTTTGCTTTGCCCTGGGAATCCAATTGGCATAATCACCATATATTTATTTATCTGCAGCCAATGAGAAGTACATAAATCTCTATGCTTTGAGAAGCGAAAGGCTGTTAATTGCCAATAAGTGCATGAGGATTTGCATAAATTTGCTGTGAATATAGCTCAACAACCATACAGATAATCAACAAATCCTTCTAGACAACTGAACACATTTTTTATGGAGTAAAATAACAGTTCCTCCCCATTGGTATAATGTGCCAAGGTAACTAGAGAATGTCCCCCTCCAATTACCCGAATATAGGGCTTTCTATAATTTCTGCAAAGCGGTGAACAGAAAGACCATTTCTATGCAGTCCCAGAGGATCTGTTCTGGTTGGCTTAGTGCAGATAGCTGCATTGTTGTGATTAGGTATTGCGAGACTCCTGGATAGGCTGAGGAATTTCATCCACCAGCAGCAATACAGAAGAGGATTGAGGGAGGAATGACAAGAGACAGACTGGCCAGAAGAGTGGTTGGAGGGATCAGAGCCTTATTCCTATGCACATCAGGAGTTTAGATGAAAAGCTTTATGCACTCCAAGTGAATACAGGCCAGAGAATTGGTTGCCTGTAGCTGGAATACCAATGTCTTTTCAGTCTGAGAATGCAATACCCATCAATGATCAAATTTCTAGAACAAAACTGTTTCTTTCTTCCTTAGATTGACCATTCTGTAACACTAGTAGTGCATTACCTATCTTATTGGACAGGCAATGAATCTGCAGATTGCCAGTGAAACTCTATTTTTTTCTTCTCTATGAATTTATTATTATTTTACTATGAATTATGACCAGCTGCATATAGTATTCAAATCTGCTCACACTTCTCTGTATCATAGTCTTAAACCAAGACATTTGTTTTTCCTTTTACCTCTGCACATTTATTTCACAACTTACTTTCATCTCTTCAGTCTTTGTTAGTCTCTAATCCCTCATTTTCAAATTCGTTTACTGAAGACACAAGTAAGCTTTTCTCCCTTAGTCATAATTTCTTCAGAAAGATTCTTGGACTTAAAGAATAAAAAAATCATCTTAGATAACTGCTGATTCAGCCCATGGAGCCTTATCACCTATTTGTAAGGTCCTCTATACAATACCATACTAGTTATAAGTCATTGTGTTGCTTGCCTTACTGTGCAAGGGAATGTGGATTGAGCTGGCTAGGCCTACTATGTCCTGCCCCATCACCTTCTGCTTCAAGCCACTTCTGAGGTTAACCCAGCTGTGGCAGTGACAACTGAATCAACTTTGGTCAAAGCTTTCAAAAAGGGTTCCTGAAATTATGGACTTAATACATTTAAATGGGAAAACTCTTAGGATACAGCTGCAAAAAAAAAAAAAAAAGCTCACTTACTTAATTGTCTGAATGAGAACATAGGCTGGGTTCTTCAGAGGAGTCTAAAATACCAGCTCAGCATCTAACTCTTTTGGGCTCTTTTGAGAAGCTAAACTTTAGATCCCACTTTTCAGCACCCATCTCTCATATTTCAGGGAGAATATTCTCCTCTAACAATTTCTTCACATCAGAACAGCTTCTTACCCCTGGCTTCTGGATTCAGATTTTTACAAACAAAGGAGCTATTCTTGCAGTTTCCCTATGTACAGGAAATCCTTTTATCTATATTCCCTCTATTGCAATGGTCAGGGGTTGATAATAGTAAAAGACAGAACATCAGCCGTTATTGTAAGGAGAGTTTGCACGCAGCTGTAGAGCAGTAACCAATGTATGCACTGAGCTTGTCCAGCTTGTCTGTTCAACCTGTGACATTCCTCCAGATGTATAATCTTTAAGATTAATAACTAAATATTCTTCATGAAAGTGATGAAAACTTAAAAAGCCAAAAGGGCAAGATGATGGCTTGATTTTTGTTTTGTGTAAACAAGACATAGATCCCCTCTCTGATGCCAGTCTTAGTGAGGGCACACCTTCTGGCAGAGGAAAGTAAGAAATAATATTGCCAAACCATAGAGAAGGAACAAAATCATATCACAACTGACACCATAAATGAAATAGTTCAGCTACAGATGTAGCCTTATCTTATACACATCTTTTAGCTGAGGAAGCAATCATCTGCAGACTAATCACCCAGGCTGCATAACCCTCTTCATCAGCTCAATAGAATTAAATGGGGATCCAGTTTTACTGGTGTCTCTCAGGTATTTTTTCTCCTCACACCCTCCGATGACAGGCAAGGAATAGGGGACAGGTTTTGCACGTGATGTTTTAAAACATCAACAATTTGAAACCAGTTTTTAATCTCTGAGGAGATTATTCATTGCTTGTCTTCAAAAGGTGTAACAGTATGATCAATACAAATCAACGTTTTCCTCTTTGAGCTGATTTCTATTTAAATGAGTTCACTACAGTCCTTTAGCAAACGTGAAAATTGGATATCAAAGTACAATGACATGCAGGTTGTTTTGCATAGTAATGGATTTTATATAAAAGCTCCCTGAAGTAGGGATGTGCCATCTCAGAGCATTTCAGTACACAGGTGATTCAATGGAGTGCCTTGCAATTACATCTCCACTGATTATTCCAACTTTTATCTAACTTGCATACAGGACAAAATAGAATATAATGAATACATATTGTACAGTTCTCCTAAAAGGGATAATCACACTCTGTATTAATGGTTTACCTTAGACTTGGAAAAAAGCACTCAACTTATTTTGTGGGGTAAACTATAACAGCTGCGGGATTGGTCCTTGTCTGTCAACCTAGAAAATGATTGTAAATAAAAGGTAGGTTTTTTTTAAAAAGCTGTTTTTGTTTTGTTTTGTTTTGTTTTAAATTGTTAACCACAAAATATTTTTCCATAGTGTTCTGCCCTAGGAAGACTTTCATTAGAGTTATTTCTGAATGCCAGTAGGAAAATTCTAGGTTCAGAGAGATACCTCCGCAACAGATCAGCAAATAGGGCAGGCACGGGAACAGGAGGCATCCAGATCTAAATATCTATTTTGCTTGTGTCAGGTTCATGAACCTCAACTGCTAATTCCCAGACAGTCTTGATGGAGCTCTTTTTACGTGTCCTGTTGGGTCTTTTTGGCTTCATATACCTGATTGGAGTTAGGCAAGGGACACAAATCTGAGTGCCCAGACACCCAGGCAGTTGTGGATTTTAAGGCAGAATTTCTTTCACATATTTCACACAAAATACATAAAAAAATTTCATCAGAGAATGGAGGGGGAAAAAAAATAAGAACATTGAGATTTTTCATGAGATAAGGCTTCCGTTTCACTGCTGGCTCTCATAAAAATCAGCTTGGTAGTACACAGCTCCTGTACAGAGATATACCATGTGATTTATAAGGAAATAGCCAAGGAAATACCACAGACAGTGGTAAGAACTGAGATTGTTTTCTATATATATCATGGTGAAAATGCAACCTTATAAATCCTTTATAATGGCTTTAAAGTGCTGCCAGATGAGATCATTCAGCTAACAAAACGTTCACTGCAATGGTAGAAATAAAGATCTTGATTAAATTAAAAAGCAGTGTTGGGTTTTTTTATTCCCAAGGTTTGCCTCAAAACAAAATATTTTAAGCCAGAGAGAGCTAAACTAGAGGTGTGGCTGGTTTTACAGAGATGCCACAGCTTCACACAATAGCTTGGGTTGGAAGGGATCTCTGGACTCTCCAAGTTCGACCCCTCTTCAAAGCAGGGCCAAACTCAAAGTTTGGTCCAGGTCCATGGGGCCTTGGCCCAATGAGTTTTGAATGTCTCCAAGGATGGAGCTACTACAGTCTTTCTGGGCAACCTGCTATACTGCTTAGTTGAAGCTCTTTTCCTTACATCAAACAAGAATTTCCATTGCTGCAACTTGTGACTATTGCCTATTGCCCAGGCAATAATTCCTGATATAGACCGTCTAATAATTCTTAAAGTGGGTAGCACAAGCACCCCTAAGGTCAGCAACCTCTAATTTGATTGTGTTCAGTCAATTTTTTAGTGATGTTTTATTTCCAGAACATCTAGTAAGAATCTTTTATTTTCTTTTTTTTTTCATACTACACCATAGAAAACAATTCTTGAAATGATGTTGCATGCTCTGTGAAGAATATTAATTTATCCTTCCAACAGTTCCACCTGAGAGTTAATTTACCTTGCTTCAGACCTCCATTATGTAGCAAAATTTCTGGAAGGCTTCCGTTCTCTCTGGTCTGTCTGCTAGACTGATAACTAGGTTCTAATTTAATTCATGTGACAACAGATTTCTTTCACCTACCTGCTTCAGCTTTTTGCTGCTTTTCAATCTTTTCCAGTCTCCCTAGCAAGGAGTCTATTTTTGTTTTGATTTGGGTTAATTCCTTCTTGATTGTTTGCAACTCATCTGATTTCACTGTGGAAAGAGAGCAAAGATGCAAAACATGAAATAAACTATATTTGCAACCCCCCATGAACAAAACATATTCTTTTTTCTTTCCTCTCTAGTGTAAAGTCTGCTCTCTCATTTCTGTCAGTATTTTTAGAGATTTAACTTTTAAAATGAACTTTGTTAGTTAAAAATCCTGAATCCTAGGAAATCACAAGATACTAAACTATAGTGGCAAGGGGTTATGTGAGGTGTATTGCTTTGTAATAAGCATTTCAGGCAAAACATCTCAAGGGCATTTTTAGTAAATCCAAGTAACTTTTACTGAAAAAAAGCCTACAGTGAAAGAATGATTCAAATATGATGGACAGTTCACAGTCTTGTAATGCTATTTTGCTGGACTATTTTGTAATAATAACAACGATAATAAAAAGATCCCTCACAGTAGCAGTAGGTATTTTTCAACAAGAGTAAATGGTAACATAAATGCTAGGGAGCCAGGAATGCAATGTTATATTCCAGTCAACAACTTCATTGCAATAGGTGTTAAGTATTATTGCTTCAAAAGCTTTCAGTTTTGGTAATTTCTTGTACTTTTTCCAGCTATAGATAACATATGAAAATATTTCTTTTTATGATCACATCCAGCTGAAGTTTTCAAATCTTTGTCGCATTTCATTCATTACTCTTCATTTATGTGCATTATTGCATGCTTGTTGTCTAACATAATAAGGAGTAACTGCTTTGGAGGTGTTTTGGGTTCAGAAGAAACAGCACTGCAGCACTCATGAATGATCCCATTATTATGACATTATCAGGACATGTTTTTATGCTCAGAAGATAGTCCAAACAGATCCACTTGCCCCATCTGTGCTAGGATATCATGTTTAAAAGGCAAAGAGGAGGAAATGGGAACTCTGTGCTAGCATGGGAAAATAAAGCCATTTATAAAGGTCAAGAGTAGATAACGCAGCTGTCACTCTTACAACTCTTGTAGGAAGAAATGGACCATCACCTTAAACTGTGAGGGACTGGCAGTGGAAAAGCACTGAGCAGTATTACCCTTCCATCCTTACAGTTGCTGAAGCAGGATGTGCCTTGGCTTTGGGGTGTGTATCCAGAGCAATGGGAGAGCCCTTAGCGGGCCTGGGAAAAGGGATGGTCTGCCATGGAGAAGGATGTGTTCCTTTTCTGTCCAAAGGGTCTCCTGGCTGCATCTTGCCTTATCAGTCCTGTTCATTGACTCATGGGTATGCATCTCATCATGGTGTCTCATGGGTATTTTTTATTGGACAGTCAAAATCTGATGATGAAGTGTGGAGGCAAGCTACTGCCTGCTTCAGTGGCAGTAAATGAGTATGTGTTTGCTTCTAAATCAGCCTTATTGCAAACTTGGAGCACATTTACTGAGGTTGAAACCAGGGGTTCTATCTTAGAGTTTGGGTCGTGTGCATTATAGTTATAACAAGGCAGCTAAAGGCAGTAGTTGCTATATGCGGTAATGAACTTCTTTAATCACGTGCTCATATTGAGAAATTGCATATCTTGTACTATCATAGGCTGAAACCTCTGATCTCATATTGAATGAAAGGTAGGCCTTAGAGAACAAAGCTTAAAAGTAACCTTTGTGTTAGAGCCTTATATGCTATACAGTATTAGATGGAATTATTCGGTATATTTATAGAGCAGGGCCTTAAAATGTTCTTGGAGAAATAATGGGTCACAGTCCAATCCCCCAGATCCATAACAAAACGTTAAAATTCTGACAACTGTATATTTAGAAAGATACTGCTTCTCCAGAGGCAGTGGTTGGTCTGTGCTGGAGTAGCCAAGTGATGCAGATTCCAGAATGAAATGGTGTGAATCTCTCCAATGGGGAATGCTAAGTGTCTGCAGCAGTCTGCTATGAAGCCAGCTGGCAACAGATCCTGTGCGGCCAAGCTGTTGTGTCAGAGGTGGTCCCTTGACTGGCAAACAGCAGGCTTGCCAAGGCTAAAAGGTCAAAAGTCAGAAGAGACACCAGTATATATAGGCTATCACTATAATGTGGCCATGAGAAAGAAAATGCAGTGCTTGGATGTGTCAAATGTTGTATTGCTAAAGATGGGGAAGTACAATGCAATTGTACAAGGTGAGAGCTCATCTGGAATAATGTGTACAGGTTGAACCACTGAATTCTGGCAGGTAGGTGGGGAGAAGGGCCATGAAGATGACCATAAGAATGGAAAGCCTGTAGTGTGACAGAAGAGTTTTGCTTGTTTGCCTGAGACAAAAGAAGGTAAAAGGAAATAAAACTTTTAAGCTGAGACAGTGTTGGCACAGCAAATGGATATGAGCAAATTGAAGCTTGAAATTAGAAGAAACAGAGACAGACAAAAACCAAACCCTAACTAGCTTTAAGGTGGAGTTTAAAGGATTAGATGATGTGGCGACTTGCAACAGTGAGGAATTAGATTCAGTGACCCTTTCCAGCCCTCTGCCAGGAATTCGTCTTTCATTGAAGCATCTAGCACCAAAGGAGACAAACTGCATCCAGCTCAAAACAAGAGATTTAAAATTGAGGTAAATCACATTTTTAGAAATGAGAGTACTACTGTTGAATTACAGCTATATTTGTGAAACATTTTTTGCCATAACTACAAATTGATTCATCCATAAAGCATGATTCAGATTTCTTTAGAAAGAAATGTCATATATTTTTATCTAAACCCTTCATGTTTAATATAAAATATTTTATCATATTGTATTACTTTGGATTTCACTGAAAAATGGGTTAGCTGATGAAGCTAAATATAAACTATATGAATCAAAATGAATTAATTTAAAGGCATAATTCAGTACATATTGTAACATCTTAAGTGTCTACTCCTTAATCTCAAGTACACAGGATATATAAAGTTTGATTAGTGTTTTCATCCTGTTTTCAGATGTGTAAAATGAAAATGCATACTCCAAGAGCTTCGGTTTCTATATCATCAGAAAAAATGAGTTTTTCCCAGTTCTAAATAGCAATCTGCATCTGCTGCTTCCTACCATTAACATGAAGAATTACTATGTGTAATTTCCACACCAGCATGTTTCATTTTGTGAGTTACTTCTGATAATGTGGTAAGGTTGATTTTTTTTTTCCTATTCTTTGGAGTTAAAAAGAAAACAAAATATAGGCAACTGATCCTTGAAAAATTATAGATTCAGAAAAGAAATCAAATCTTCCTTATTTATTTTGTGTTTTGGAAGCAAACTTAGAACACATATTGCCAAGTTTTGGTAGAACAAGAATTTACTGCACTGGACAGACATACTCATCAGTGAGCAAGGCATTTTTGGTATTATGTTTTTATCTTTGCTGTGTGCGACAACAAACTTCTGTCTTAGGATTGCTGGTTTTCAGAAAGGAGTCCCTCTAATACTGATAAATTCACTGAGGGGTCCCCTGTGTTCTGATCTTTAATACTACATGTATGCGTTCATTTTCTGGATCCAATCTGAGTGTGGAGAACAGTTATGAGAACAGTTATGCCTATGAGATTTCTACTTAAGTCTGAAAAGTCTATTAGGAGATGTGATCTCATGAGAATTTTGCTATTTGGTGGTGAAATCTTTCAAGTACAGGCAATACCATTTTGACATAGTTAATTCTGAACCTGTGATTAAGCTGTTTTACTGTCTTGAATTTCATTAAAACCCAAAATAGCTTCCTTCCCACAAACTATGTTTCTCCTTATTGAAGAGATCCCTTTTTTAACTAGCAATAAATTATGATTAGAATCAACAGTGCATTGGTTCAAGGGGTTCAGATTAGCGTGTAGTGTAGGAGCAACAAAATATTAAATTGCTTCACCCACAATTCAATTTAACCAACTTTTCCAGTAAAATGGCAAAAGAAGCTGCAAAACACTCATTCTCTACTTTCCAACTTGAAGGCCCTAAGGGAATGGCTTGGTTATTGCTCTGATATACGTCTTACAATAAGCTGATTAAATTCCTGTCCAAGTCAAGAAAATCATGTTTCTACCTTTATGGTGGGTTGGTTGGACTTGACAAAATGGGGAAATCAAGCATGAAAGTCTTTATACTGTGTGTCTGACTCCTTTTAAAGGTGTGCTGCATGCAGAAAGAATCTTTTCTGCCATTTATTCCAGCACGATAAATGGTCTCTGCAGTTGTGTTCCAATTACCATTGTAAAGAACTGAGGGTGGAAACCTAACAGGGGGAAAACCATCAGCCCACGTTTTTCATGATGCATCTTACAGCTCTCCTCTGCAGCTCTCACTGCAGCTCTTCTCTTCAGTGTTGAAGAGCTGTATCCAAAGATGATCTTGTCACCTGGAGCTCTAAGACTGACATTTTTAGAATTCACATCACACCTGAATACATTGAAGAATACTATCTGTTAGAATCTCCACACTCCTGATTGCACTTCCATTAAATAATTTACAGGTTCTGCAACATTTGCCATGTTATGCAGGCAGTGTTTTGGAGGACTTCTAGCAAGTGGCTATGGGCACTGAGACTAAGGTTGAATCCTACAATCTACATTATGCATTGCTTCAGTCCTGACACAGCACTACAAAACATTTTCTGAAATGCAGAATAAAAAATAAAGCAAATTTGATGAATATTCTGAGGAACAGATATCTATATGTTAATGTAATATGCTCTGTCCCATTCACTACAATGAAAATCCAGATTTCTGGGTGAGAGATTTCCTGACAACTATTGGGATATACTAAGGTCCTTAGCTTTCTAGAAGAATTTTGTAGTTATTCTTGTTCTGGACAATGAGATATATAGAAAAACTTATCTGAAAATAATTCATCTTCTCAATGCAAAGTAAGTCCAAAAAGCCCATTCTTATTAGATCACACTTTAGGACAATTAGTGAATCGAATGCACTGATACTGCTAACTTTTCATATGGATGAGACAACAGTAAAAGATGAACAAAGGAAATCTAATGAATGGATCTGTAAGTGTACATACTTACTAAAGCTTTGATTCACTGTGTGAAAACCCAAAGACTCAAGGGCTGGAAAAGACTAACAAAATAATTTAGATTAAAGTCTACTTTAATTTTAAAGCGAAGATCTTGAGCTGTATGCTTTCTTTTAAATTAATATAAGGAATCATAATTCATTACTTAAAGTATTGAGGAAACAAAAAAGTAGCTATGGACAAGTGGATTAGTTCAAGATGTGTGTGAAAATGTTTAGACTCATGTTCATCCTCCAGAGAACAAAGAAAGTGTTGCTACTCTGAGACATCCTCTTAAGGTGTGAGTGAGCTCCATAATATGACACCTAAATTTAGATGTCTTCGTGTGTGGTAGGTATCAAAGCTCTCATTGTTGGTAATGGGCATCTAGCCAATTCATTCACTGGAGGCTTTTGTGTTATTCGACTGTACAACCAACAGAGACTCTCTTTCTCAGAATGTCATCCTTTCCAAGGAATGGCCTGAGCTCCTTGTTCCTCAGTGTAAAACATTATCTTTTGCTCTTTTTATCACATGTCCATTCTTTCAGTCACATGCATATTACATATTTTCTTTCAAGGTCTTGGATACCATCAGTTCATACAATAGGATCAAGAATGGATCCTAGTGGGCTCACTAGAGGTCCACATTCTTTGTTAGATGTTAGTGTGTGAGATTTGGATAGGTTATTCCAGCAGAGTATATAATTGGCTCAAGTTGATGACATAATTAACCCCTCTTCCAGTAAGGTGTAGTGTTTGTGAATTCATTTATTTCATGGTTGTGTGTAAGACAGCATGATGCTTTGTTGACCAGTCTGGTATTGCAAGTGTCTTATTGAAGTCCCTTCATTCTTTCTAATATCTGATCCCTACCTGATCTTTCTCTTCCTCTTCCAGTGACGCTTCCAAGGACAGTATCGCTCCACATAAGGGGCAGGGGAAGGCAGGTGGGTGCTGAAAGATGCACGGAGAGGAAGATGAAGTTCCCAGGACAATACTACGGGGTGGGGAGCTTGGTGAGCTTGGCGGAGGAAATGCCTATTGTTCATCAGCTCTTTTAAGGCCAACTCACTAAGGAAGGGTTGAATAATCCCAAGTTGCCAATACTGTTTTGCCATCCATTTAGAACAGGCAAAGACATTTTGTCTCTTTCTACCCTCAGAGGAATCCGGCAAAAAAAGCACACACAACCCAATCTCCCCTGCCTCCTCACCCCCCACTCACATCCCTCCCTGCCCCCCCAGCTCACATACAATCCTTGAGTCTCAACAGAAATCACTGTGCCTCTGTCTATAACAAGATTATTAGCTTTGCTTTATTATCAGCTGCTCCTAAGACCTCATGGTGCATAAGCAGTCAGGATGATAGGAGATTTTAAACAGGCTTCTTCTGAGGCCAAGGGAATGATCTGTAGGTCAAATGTTGTGGAAGGGATTTCCTTCAAAGGTTACATCAGTGTGCTCTTTGACTTGCAGGAAAGGATGGCAGCTTTGGTAATCAACCAGTTTTTCAAGCTAAAGGCTGAGGGTAGGAAATGACTACAACAGAGCTATATAGAGGAAGCTGTCTGCTTGCAGAAGTGACTAGGATCGTTGTTTTAATAATATCCGACAGATATGAGCAACTCACATTTGGATCCTGAGGAAGAAGCGCCACTTGAGGTGGATCGTGATGCTCCTTTCATGGAGAAAACCCCTTTGCCTCTGCGAGTTGTTGTCACAGTCACACGAGGACGCTTCAGTGGAATCACTGCACGGGGTGGGGGGGGGACGCGGCCGTGGTAATCAAACAACCTAGAAAAGATTAGGTCAGCTGGACTCCATAAAAACTTCTGTGATTTCATGTCATGGAAGCCCTGTCAACTACATTTTCATGTTATCATTGAGAAAATTACCCTCTGAAACCGTAATCACTTTATACCACAGTCAAATTAGATTTCAAGGACCTATGCACATTAAGTGCCATATTTGGATTTCAGTCACAGTCCAGTGCATAGCTCAGATTTTTTGCATAATTTAAATGAGGGATGTGTTATGGGACTCTGTTATTTGCAGTATGGAAAATCCATAACCTGCTTTCCACAGGTCCGCACCATTTCATTGCACACAACTAACAGCAGTACATTTTGTTGTGGTGACATTTCAGCTCCTTTATTCCATATATGGCTTAAATTCTAATTTTTTATTTGCTATCCTTATAGATAGAAAAAGAAAATTACTTTTCTGAAGCCAACCATCACCACAAAGAAATATCCTGCGTTTCTAAAATGGTAGAAGAGTCTTTATAGTGAGGGACCTATATATCCTTCTGAACACATAGAAAAGAGGTCCCAGCATATGTTCTCTTTATTGAAGAATGAATTGATGTAGAATCACTAAAATACCTAAGCATGCTTAATAAAAAAAAAAGTCTTGTTCAAACCAAAACCGCTGTAGCATGTAGATATTCAGAGAATTACCACTACAGTCAATAAAAGATACTCTACATCAAAATGAACTACTGTTCCCAAACAGAATACCCCAATCCCCAAAACATGGTTATCAACAGCAGCTAACTAACCTGCATAGAAGAAAATAAAAGCAGTAGAAAAGGTAATCAAAGCTACAGATATATTTAGAACATAAAAGCTATAGGCTGTGAATACAACAGGTCAGGAGAAGAAAGTTCAGAATATTAAGATTTCCAGTTCAGAGACTGAAGTAGAGGGACAAGCAGCATTCTCACAAAATATTCTCAAGTTTCTTTCAAATGATACTTGCAACTAGTAATTATGGAAATTTATAACTGCATGTTTAATTTTCATAATTCTGACTACTGTCACCCAGCTGGGCAGATAGATACACATTTGAAAACAGACACATAAGCAACAGTAATTCACTCACCACAGTGTCTAACAGCATACTGAACAGGAAGCAGAAAGTCTTCTAGCCCATTTTCTGGCAAGTAAACACCTAATGCTTAAATCCCAGGATCCCTAATGTTGTCTGTACCATAATCCTACAGACAATATAACAAGCTCCCTCCTTTTCCATAGCTGCCTACAAAATGTGTCACAGAAATCCTGTCACACCCACTGAACTTGAACTCCATGGCCTTGGATATTCTTACTGAATAAGCAGTTTGTAGCCATTGTGAGCACAACTAAACAATTGTGTATGAAGATGAACACTAAAACATTTCTGGGACTTTTAACAGAAATATTATTGTTTATTGTCACTCATCATTTATCATATTGGATGATCTGCTGGTCAGTCACAATCTCCCGTTTGACATTGCTGGAACAAAATGTTTCAGAAGAACTGTAAGGTATCACGCAAAATATTACTGTGCAATTATTCCTCCAAAGGTGATTTTTTTCTAGCTTCCAATAGTTTGTGTTTAGATAATGTAGTGAAATGCAAAACTATGCTTCCTTTTTTGAAATATATAAAAGGACTGTTATCTAATATTGCTATTCTTACTTTTATTTTTTAAATTATGCCAAGCTTTTGGGCTTGGTATTTTGCTATACCAAGTTCTACATGTTTTAATGGTATGCTTTCTTTAAAAAAATGCTTCCTTTTATCAGTTTTGAAGTACCCTGCCTGTTTTCCTTGTGCTTGTAATAAGAGAAAGGATAAACAGAAATGCTCAGTTCTGAAGCAATTCTTTGTCTCAATAATCACTAATGTGCATAAACCGGTACCTTTTCTTTCACCCACCCTTCTGAATTGTGCGGTCCTGATCTTATCAATCTGCGTCATACAGATTTTATTTTACAGCACTAACCATTATTGTCACCCTTTTCTGACCCCACCAATGTTTTAGTCAAGATAAAATAGGTGTATTTTTCCTTCAGGGAGGTTCAAAAATTAATGAATATTAGAAAATAAGACCTATGGTTTGGGGTAAAACACAGAAATTCCAAAAGTTCAGAAGTTCAGAAATTCAAAGAATCATGACTATATCCCTTAATTTATATTTCCTATAAGCATGTTGATAGTAGATCAAACTTTCCATGGGTTTTTCTTTTCCATGCCTACCATATAGAGCTTTTCATCTTCCACTTCCATTAACTTGGATCTAACAGAGACCCTTAACCTCCTAAGCTTTTTATGTCAAAGATCCAGCCTTGTGAGGCCAACCTCATATTTGGGTTTTTGACCATAAAACTTCTGCTGTCTTAATCCCGAAAAATTTTGAAATCAGAAAATTATACTATTGAACAGATTATGGACACATTTCACTGTCAGTGGTTTTCCATAATACGATCACCAAGACAGACATGAGGTTCCACAGAAACAACCTTTAATGCCACATAAGTATTTCTTTTGTTGTGGAAATGTAACCATTATAGTTGTTCATTTGTGCTACTCATAATACACAGAATTAAGGAAAAAACTATAGACATATAATTTTAATATTCAGGTGGAATAGATCAGAAACAGTAATCTGTTTAAAAACATACAAATCCTCTGATGAAATTTGGAGCAGTAAACACAAGCCTGTGGAAGTTAACTTTTTACAGGATATGAGCCACTCCTGCTGTCAAGGCTGGACTGAGCAGAATTAGACTGCATTGATGGCTTTTACTCCATAGTTTATAGCTCAATATTTTTATCTCTGTGGACAGAGCTAAAGTGACAAGTGAGCATGGTCATTTACATGCAAAAACAAAACTAGTGACTCAAATTCAATCAATGCCAGGAAAAAACAAAACCTAAAAACATATTTTCTAAATTTTTCCTACAGTGTTCCTAAGCAGAAAAATACATAGCACACAGTAACTTAACTTTGGGGTGTAAACCACTCCCCTGCTATTGTCCATTGCTTTACATAAAAGAAATCTCAGATTAGAAAAGGTTGGTGGAGCAATGTTTTGTTCCCCTCTGACTCACTTGGCCTATGCTAAATTGCTGTAATGTAGAGACACAACACTGCTGCATCATGGGTTGGTTATCCATGGTCATCCATGTTAACCCTGTGTTGTGGTGATTCTGCAACATCTGAATGAATACATTCCCACAGTACTGAGCTAGGCTGTGCGTACGTATTCAAGGCACAAGTCTCCAATTGCTCAGGTATCCACACTTCTTTTCCTTCTATAGAAACACACATGCTGTTCAACTTGTGGTCTTGCTTCCCTCAAGGTCCTTCTAGACTTCTAAATGTTCTTGGAAGACATATTTTCAGGAGACATTCTACATCTTTTCATACACATGGATGAAAAGACAAAGACACGAATGTCATACTGAAGAGTTTTACAGCTGCTATATGTTCCAGTGACAGTAAGTCTGGAAGAACTCTGTAGGAAGAAACACTGAGCAATTAAAATACCATTAAACTGTTCAGTACAGAAAATGCCCCACAAGCTCTCAGAGAAACATAAGACCAAAAGAGATGTTTAATGAGCATACATTTGGTAGTAATCTTCTCTGTGATATATTCAAATAGTCTTCTTCTGATACACAATAAAAATAATGAAATGAATAATATGTAAAATCAGAACAGACCTGTCTAACCAAATGATGTGATTACATTATAAACAAACAGTAGAAATGGTGTAGGATATACAAAAATATAACCACACATACCGATTGTAGAAATCATCTCTGTAGTAATCATAATCAAAGACATAACCACTGTGGAAAAACACAGAAAACCAAGAATGAACTGGTTTGTAGAAATATACACACTGATTAAAACATTTGTGGTAATATTGGCTTAGTCTCACATTCCAAACCCTTTTTCAAATTCCTTCCACTTCTTTTCTTCAACCATTCACTGTATATTATGTTTATCAATGATGTTGCCAGCTATCACTGTAGTATATTTGGAAATATGAAGTCTGGGGCAAGCAGAACAGTGTAAACAGTTGACAGCACATATAGAAAGGATTTAACACAGCACGACAGCTCTGTAATTAGAGGATCATTGTAGTGTAATTCTCTGAGTGATCAAATGAAGTGAGCACTCTAATACTGGAACCCTTTTCTTTGCTGGGCTAACATAGCATAATCAGTAGACTAGGAAAACTGTTAAATACACGAAAGATTGGTAAATGTGTGTGTAGGAGAGCAGAGATAAGACAATGAATTTGATTTATGAGAAACATGAAAAGGGTTGGACTGTTGGTGCTTGAGTTCGCCAAATCTTCTTTCATCATAAAGAGAAAAGGAAAAAAAGTTAGGAAAATGAATGATGCAGTAAAGTTACAGAGATGCCTTTCCTCTCAGGTTGAGAAGGCAATACACACACCAATCTGGGAAAAGAAAGGCACTGTCAAGGGAAACAAATATATGTAGGAAATTGTTAAGGTCCAGGGGAAAACTGGTCTTGAGCTGTCAATTGCAAAGTCAATCCTCAATTGATCTTCCTAGTTTTGCATTCCATTAGCAACTTTCTACCTTTATGGTGAAGAAATAGCAATGAAGTCTATCTATCTCACACAACTGAAAAAATAGAACCAAAATGCTAATAAATGGTCTGCATGGAAAAGTCACAAAGGATTTTTACTCTGCCTGATGAAGGACTAGTAACAAAATCCTTAAGTTTTTCACTTGCCTGAGAAGGACAATTATGAATAGTAAAGGATGAGAGGCATGAAGAAAGTATCACAAAAAAGGAGCTTTGAATAAGAAAGCAGAAAGGTAGAAAGGAGAGAGTTAGAAAGTACAAAGCACAGAAGAAAACATTCATAAAAAATAAAGAGAGATGAATGAAGGTAGCTACATATTAATGAAGTTTGTCTTCCCAGGGAATGGACTTCTGGATAATTTCTGCCCTTGAACATTAAGCAAAATGTCTTCAATGGTTTTTTTTTGTACATAATTTGATGAATGGGTCAAGAATTCTGGAGTTCTTTGGGTTTGTTTTTCCTCATCACATAATGCCTCTTTCCCCTTTTCTTCCCTTTGCTAAGTCTCAGAGGTTGACCACTTAAAAGGGGGAAAAAATAGAATTGGCAGGCTTAAATTACCTCAGTAATCATTTCATCCCAGTGTTTTGATTTTGAGAGTTTGCAATTTTCCTTGTCTGCAACCGGCAAAAACATCTATCAAAGAAGCAAGAGGTTGGGGAACAATTTCCACCTCTGCCACATCTGCCTTGGATGCAAGTGCCCAAACCTCTAGTGATAGGGTAAGTTGAACTGTCTACCCACATAATACTGGACCAGCAGTGAAGATCATGAGACTCACCAGGTGAGAAGGGCAACTGTAGTCCTGTTGGTAATTTATTTGAGAAAAGAAAGCACTATATGCATTTTATATGAAACCCTCATTAAATAATACAGCCCTAGGAGATTACAACCCAGCAGCAGGTAAGCTATGTGTAGCAGAGGAAGCAAAATAACATTAAGTAATAATAGTTAGACCTTGTATAGTGATCATGTTTCTGTATCTTACCTTAACACAAAACTAGCAAAATTTTCCCTAAACTATGAGACAGCTCTTATTTTATCTTTCACTCCACAGCCAGTCTACATGGAACTAAGAGGTAGCAGACCTATTATTTATTTACAGCTATTCACAATTTGCTAGTGGTTTTATTTAGCCAAACGATTAATAGCTGCAATAAGCCCATACTTAATATTCAATTTGTGTAGAATAGAAGATAACAGACAATTTGAAGAAAAATATTAAATTTAAAAGCCTGTCACTTGAAACCTTTCACCTGGGGTGACATTAATTTAATTTGCACAAAGACCAGATAAATTCAGTTTTTCAAGATTGAAGACCATGAAGCTGATGAAGAATATTTCACTTTGCACAGGCTAGAGTAACGCTGAAGGGCAGCTATATTTTTCTGTGATAACTCAACTCTGGCCCATAGGACACAATAAGGACTGCTGGTCCTTCACTGGGCTTTCAGAGTGTGGAACTTACTTTTCATATACAAATGCCATGACAGACATATACAAAAGCCATCCCTGGGAATGGTGGCACTCATGGGACACAGGAGAGAGAGAGGTCTTGGGCAGAGATCTAAGTGTGCTAGCGAAAAACGTCAGTAGGCTTGAGAGAAGGTTGAGTTGTTGGGAAAGGCTGACAGGTTCAGTAGCATCCATTGCTACTGAGGTAGGCGGTGAGTAACTGCAGGTGCTCTGTATGTTGCATGACAGTCAGCCTCTGAAATGGGCATACACATGGCTTTAGCTGCAGCAAACATTATGCAATTTGTCCTTCTCATCTACCTCTCTGCTAAAAGGTTACTGGGATATGAGATGCAAACATATTGTGGCTTCTAACTGAGCAACCTGCTAGCACAATAACAGGAGTTGATTTGCTCAAATTTCTAGTCTGAATTTATTGCAAGTGAAATTGTCACAATTCAAGGGCATTCCTGCCCTTAATTAAGTCCCATGTTCCACAATATGGATGCTGGGGACTCCAGCAGGAGGTCAGGAGGGAATCACTTTCCCCACAGGCAATTTGGGATCTCTCCGCAGAGGCAAAAGGCATTTCTGTGTGGAAGTACCATGTGGATTTGATGATCTCAAAGGTCTTTTCCAACCTGAATAATGCTATGATTCTAATTGTGTGATATGGAGTCGGAAAGAGCCAGTTCTGCACATACAGGAGCTCCTTACCTAGGGACCACTGGCAAAGATGTGGCAACATAGAATCATAGAATC
>VZTQ01000104.1:0-19870 GCA_013400755.1 Pelecanoides urinatrix | reverse complement strand
AGCTTGATGATGGTGATGAAAGGATCAGTTGTTTATGGGTAAGAATCAGGGGAAAGGCCAAGAAAGCAGATATCATGGTGGGACTCTGTTATAGACCACCCAACCAGGATGGAGAGAGATATGAAATATTGTATAAGCTGGGAGAAGCCTCACAATTGCTAGCCCTTGTTCTCATGGGGGATTTCAACTTACCAGCTGTCTGCTGGAAATATAATACAGCAGAGAGGAAACAGTCCAGGAGCTTTCTGGAGTGTGTGGAAGATAACTTCCTGACACAGTTGGTGTCAGAGAACTAGAGAGGGCACCCCACTAGACCTCTGTGAACAGAGAAGGACTTGTGGGAGATGTGATGGTTGGAGGCAGTTTTGGGCACAGTGAGCATGAAATGATAGAGTTTTTGATTCTCGGAGAAATACGGAGGGGGGTTAGCAGAACTGCTACTTTGGACTTCCAGAGGATAGACTTCGGCCTGTTTANAGTCTATGGGGCCAGATAGGATCCACCCAAGGGTACTGAGGAAGCTGGCAAAGTGCTCACCAAGCCACTTTCCATCATTTATCAGCAGTCCTGGCTAACGGGGGAGGTCCCAGTTGACTGGAGGTTAGCAAATGTGACACCCATCTACAAGAATGGCCAGAAGGAGAATCCAGGGAACTTACAGGCCTATCACTGTGGTGTCGGTGCCGGGGGAGGTTATGGAGCAGGTCATCTTGAGTGCCATCACATGGCATGTACAGGACAATCAGGTGATCAGGCCTAGGGTTTATGAAGGGCAGGTCCTGCTTGACTAAGGCATTTCCTTCTATGACAAGATGACCCACTTAGTGGACGAAGGAGAGGCTGTGCATGTTGTTTACCTGGACTTTAGTAAAACCGTTGACACCATGAATCCTGGAGAAACTGGCTGCTTGTGGCTTGAATGAGCGTACTGTTTGCTGGCTAAAAAATTGGCTGGATGGCTGGGCCCAAGGAGTTGTGATGAATGGAGTTAAATCCAGTTGGTGGCTGATAGTTCCCCAGGGCTTGGTTCTGTTTAATATCTTTATCAGTGATCTCGACAAGGGGATCAAGTGCACCCGCAGTAAGTTTGCAGACAACACCAAGTTGAGTGGGAGTTGGTCTGCTTGAGGGTGGAAAGGCTCTACAGAGGGATCTGGACAGGCTGGATCGATGGGCTGAGGCCAACTGTATGAGATTCAAAAAGGCTCAGTGCAGAGTCCTTCACTTGGGTCCTAACAACGCCATGCAGCACTTACAGGCCTGGGGAAGAGTGGCTGGAGAGCTGCCCAGAGGAAAAGGACCTGGGAGTGTTGGTGAACAGCAGGCTGAATATGAGCCAGCAGTGTGCCCAGGTGGCCAAGGCGGCCAGTAGCATCCTAGCTTGTATCAGAAATAGTGTGGCCAGCAGAGCTAAGGAAGTGATCGTCCCCCTGAACTCTGCACTGGTGAGGCGGTACCTGGAATACTGTGTTCACTACAAGAAAGACATTGAGGTGCTGGAGTGTGTCCAAAGAAAAGCAAGAAAACTGGTGAAGGGCCTAGAGCACAAGTCTTATGAGGAGCAGCTGAGGGAACCGGAGTTGTTTAGCCTGGAGAAAAGGAGGCTCAGGCAAGAACGTATGGCTCTCTACAGCTACCTGGAAGGAAGTTGTAACGAAGTGTGTGTTGGTTTCTTTTTCCAAGTAACAAGTGATAGGATGAGAGGAAATGGCCTCAAGTTGTGCCAGGGGAGGTTTAGATTGGCTATTAAGAAAATTTTTTTCACTGAAAGGGTTATCAAGCATTAGAACAGACTGCCCAGGGAAGTAGTTGAGTCACCATCCCTGGAGGTGTTTAAAAGATGTGTAAATGTGGCGCTTAGGGACATGGTTTAGTAGTGGACTTAGTAGTATTAGGTTAATGGTTGGTCTTGATGGTTTTAAGGGTCTTTTCCAACCTAAACGATTCTACACGTTTATGAAATGCATAGTAAAATAGCAACATATAGTCAGACCAGCATTGTAATTGCATTATGGCACTAGTGAAGACTAGTACGAGAATTCAGAGTTGAAAGTGTTGCTTTTGTACAAGGCACACAAGCCAGGCACCTTCTACAGATACATGAAGGTCTTTTAGAAACTTCACTTTGGCATCTCAGTAACACCATCCTTGAAAGGCTTTGCATGTGCAGTGGGATTTAAGTAATCTTTATAATCAATACACTCAGTGAGGATGATGTTACTGGCATCAGTAGGAGTGGGACGATGAAGTCCAAAATGCAATATTTCAAGTGCAGATTGAATGTGTCGGGGTTTTTTTGTCTGTTTTTTGTACTCTTAGTATAGCTGATGTTTGTATATTGTGTCTTCAGATAAGTCTTTGGAACAACCTTATTTTCATCTTTTAGGATTCCTCACTGCAGTAGCTTAAGAGCTCTCTATGTGCCCAGAGAACAAGGCTCAGATACCAATACTTTCAAAAGAACTTTCTTCATTTGAAGATTCTGGTATTTGGATTTTTGTGTCCTAGGTTTAGAAAGGGCAGCTAGTTTCTAGTCCGTAAATACCGACACATGAGCAGCTTTGTGGGGGTGTTCTTACAACCCAGCCGAAGTGTAGAAAGTACTATAGGTACATGTACATATATAACACATAGTAAATTTGTTTGAAATAACCTTTTTCACTATTTAATGCTATTCTACCTTGAGAATTTAAACAGAAAAAGCTTTTCAGTGACATTTGCTTCATCTCCCTTTGCAACAAGCTCTTGGTTATCCCTCAGTACCAGGGCATGAGATTGAGGTAGGAGTGGGTGATAAGTGAAGGACCTTACAGAACTCTGGTTTTACTGATCTGGCCTATGGATTAGGTGGATGTCACATGACAGAAAATACAATATCTAAACCTAATGTCTTGAGCCGCAGTGTTTAAATATGAGTATGTCCTTGGAAAGTCTTAATGGTCTCTGTTGATTTTCTGTTTAAAGCATCCTTGCAAGGTAAGTGGAGGCCTTCATTCACTCAATAGTCATTCAGCCATCATTCAGTGTGCAATGTTATTGCTGATCTTGCCTTAGGGTGAAGGCTTCTGTTCTCCCTCTCTGTCTCTGAAATAGTGTGCATTTCATTCTTGCAGAGGAGGGAGCTTGGAGAGAATAGTTTGGTGGCTGCTTCCTGATAAATTTTGCCAGTTGCCTTGCTTAACTCTTTTATCAAGTAGCCAGTTCTGTGTCTCCTTAAAACCATTAACTCTTTTTGACTCCAGATCAGGTGCTGAGGAGATTCAGAGCTTTACTTCTGTTGAAATGTGAATCATTCTTTCCTTGCAGAGCAACACAAATGTGCCTGAGAAAGTAGGAATGCTTCTTTGTCTGAGCAGGCTGAGGTAGAAGTCTGTTTCATTGAAACTGTGTTATATAAAATACAAGACCTGATTTACTGCATGAGGCTCTGGATTATATGCAGAAATCCTAAACACTTGACCGATCTCAGGTGTCTCTTCTCTGGGTTGCTGAGCTTACTTCACTAAGCGTAGAGTTGTAAGGTCGTCTTTACAGCAACAAGGGCACTTGTGCATTTTCTGGATTTTGGGCATAGGCATTCAAGCTGTGGCCCACAGACATCAGTTTACCAAATTGCTTGACTACAGATGGTCTCAAGGTAGCTGTATAACTGATTAATGCAAAGAAAAACCATTGGAAAATTCCAGTCAGACAGCACCAGTGGGAACATATAAAATCAAAATAGCAAGTATTGTCTACGTGTGTGAGACAGACAGAAAGACTGACAGAGTGTCAACCAACGGGGACAAACCAAACATTGAAAAATAATGTAATACTGCTTAGGGTATGTCTGTACTCCAAAGGAGGAATTGTTGCGATGGGAGAAGTGAGAAAGGAAGACTTTTTTCTTATACAACTGGTATGGAGAGGTGAGGCTAATGAAGGTAGAGGTTTTATTTGGATAGTCTGTAATCCGCTCTTTATTTAACCTCTAGCTCTTCAAAGTAGAGGAGCAGGAAACAAAAGCTGTTGTACAGAAGTGTGTTGCTTAACTGAAATTAAAATGTGAGGTTGTTACAGAGTAGATTTTAAGGAAAAAGTGTAATGTTAGATTGAAAACGCCTTCTAATATGTTCTGGAGTACTCTGAATCTTGTAGTAGACTCTTAAATCATAGATTGTAAGTAATTTTGATGTAATCAATGATGAAAATAATTATTAAAATACCTATTCCTGGTGCAGAATTCCCATTGACCTTTTCAAGAAGTCACTCCCCTCTGAAACTGTAAAGGAAGTAGCATATCTGTTTCTAATATTTATATTTGATTCCTCATTATACTTTTTATTTCAGGAAAAGCCACTAGACACTCCAAACTTGGTCTGCCAAATAGCCTAATTATTCCCTTCAAGTAAGACTGGAGGACCTACTCTTTTTGTTGTGACTTATTTAAATAAGTGTAAAGGCCAGTTGTAATCTTTAAAAGAATAAGTAATTGCTTTATGCTTCTGGTTTCTGTATTGGAAGTCATTGTTCAAAAGCATGTCTTTGAGTATCTTTCAGTCTTGCTTTGTTTCTGCATGGGCACATTTTCTAGCAACTGTGGACTGGAAGTGTCAAATCTCCCAGTTCCTAGAACTAACAGATCCAGGAGCCATAAGCAGCTATTTGACTAGTTGTTCTTCCTGGTCATGCATCTCCCATCTCACTGCCTGTTGTGTTGATGGCTGATAAAGTATTAAATACAGCAATGCTTTTAAAGTAGTCTCGCACAGCTAATCCTGTCAACACATCCAACAAGTGTACAGTACCCTGACAAGGGTCATACAGTCACTGTAAAAGGAGTGATGAGCATATTGTGAAGCTGAGTTCTCTTGTACCTTTCTGTGATTTTGCACAGTCTCACTCTGGTTTTGCCATAGCGGTTAGCATTGTGGGAATTACGTGGCACTTCTCTGTGACTGCAGGATGCATTCCAAAGTGTTAAGCCATCCGACAGGAGGGAGTTGTGGTGCTTAATTAAATATAAAGCCTTTTCTTTTCCTGACTGCATGGCTGTTACCACATGCTAATAGTCTTGCTTCGAGGCCAACCTAAGAACAAATTTAACAGTTGCCATCTGGTAAAATATTGCTTTAAGCATGTGTACAGACTGTTTTCCTGTAGGCATGAGTTAGGGATAACTATCAAGCTCTGAGCTAGTGGGTAGGCCCAAATATGTTCAGCTACAAAATGGAAAAGGGATTGCAATGATTTTTTTTTTCCACTAACTTTGCTGTTTTTTTCCCCCCTCCTCTCCCCCTTCTCTGCCCCAGATAACTATAATCTTTAAATCATACCAAGACTGTACAGATCAGAAAGTATATCAAGCAGTGACTGATGACTTGCCTGCAGCTTTTGTTGATGGTACAACAAGTGGAGGTGATGGAAACACCAAGAGCTTGCAAATTGTGGAGAAAGTCAGTGGCAAATATGTCGAAATGCATGCCAAGTACATTGGAACTACAGTGTATATACGCCAGCTTGGGCACTACTTAACATTGGCCATTCGCATGCCTCAAGAGTTGGTCATGGCCTATGAAGAGAGCCAGGATCTGCAGCTGTGTGTGAACGGCTGCCCTTCAAGTGAACGTATTGATGATAGTGGCCACTTACCATTGCCTGTGATGGGGCAGTTGCTCCCTCAGGGTGGTGCTGCTCATCCCCGGTCAGTGTACACACTGGAAGCTGCCACCACCAAATGCCATGAGAAGATACTGGTGAAGGACATCTATTTTTACTCATGTGTATTTGACCTACTCACCACTGGTGATGCTAACTTCACGGCTGCAGCTCACAGTGCCTTGCAGGATGTGGAAGCACTGCACCCCAGAAAAAAGCACTGGCATATCTTTCCCAGCAGTGGAGGTGGTGGTATGGGCAAGGGTATCAAATTCTTTGTCAGTCTTGGACTTGTATGCTTGATCCTAGTTGCATTTTTGTAGGGTTTTTTGTTTGTAACAAAATTTTGAAATATATATTGTCATAATATATTGAGTAAAGATGAGTATATATGTATATACCATGTATATGAAGGGATGCTTTGTCTTGGGATACCTACCAGACTGTATATATTGTGTTACTGTTTTCATGTATGTTGGACGTAGTATTCTTTGTATCTATTTGTTTTGCAGTCGGTAAAATGTTTTATAATGTCCCTGCATGGGGACCTGATAGAAAGCACTTTATTTTTTATATATTAAATATTTATGTGTGTATCTGAGTAACTACGTGTTATACATATAAACATGTGCATACAATACTCAGTGTTCCCACTAAGTACTACTTGGTTTAACAAATTTTTTTAACTGGATTGATTTATGGGTTTTTTTTCTATAATTTCTCTTACTCTAGAGCCAGCATGTCTCTTATCCTGTAATGACATTGGTGATTTGATTCCATTAAGAATGGCCATCCCTGCTTTGGAGGGAGAGAGTGAAGTGCTTCCCATTAGCTCAAATGACCATCTTGGATAACACAAATTACAGAACTTTCTTTGCAATTCTGACATTTCCTCGTTTCATGGCATGAGTTTCAAAAGAAGAAAAGGGAATGTGTTGGAATGAGACATACGTAGCTTTATGGAACCAGTGGAAAGATCATTTTAAAAGATATTAATGGTCTAGTTGTGTAAGCATGTAATGTGACTATTGCAGCTGCCTCTAACCTGTAGGGTTAAGTCATTCTCCAAGATGGATTGGAGAAATTACAAGCCTGAACCTGTCCCTTGCTTAGATGCTAACTCTATCTATACATTCAGAAGGAGAAGGGGAGTGAGGCCATAGGCTCTGACTACTTTTATTGAGGAGCTAGGAGAACAATGATTTGGTGGCCTGAAGGTTAGTTTTACTTAGTGCCTTAATCTGCTCCAAGAAGTGGAAGCTTTAATACATGCTACAATAAACTCAGCTCCAAGATAGGCTTATTTCACTCTTAAAACTGTTCATCTGAGACTGGACTGATATGTTAGAAGTGCTATCTGAATAAGACTCAAATAGCACTTGCCTTTGTTAAGCAAACTTGAGCTAGTGTTTGCCTTGGTGGAGGCAGATGGAGTTTATTTATGGAGTGAAGGCTCCTGGTTTTTATGAAGACTCTTCTGGCTAGGTTAGGGACTGTTGACTGGTAAGGACAGCAGTAGTCTTCTCAAAGAAACTAATTAATTCCCTGTATGGATGTGTAACTGCATACAGGTGTTATTCTGGGAATACTTGACATGAAAGTAGTCAGAACTGAGTTAAGGCTGAAGTTAAAAATTTAGTTTAGACTAGACTATTGGCACCTTGTTCTGTCTGTGCTGTCTGACGGTGCTGTTTCAGATGAGTTAGGCTTGTGGATCTATGGTATATCTGATAATGTGGCTCCTGCGGTTTCACCTGAAGGTGACAGGCTTTCCCTATTTTGTGTGACTGAACTTCCTCATCAGTGCTCTGAATTTAAAGTTTTCACAGCTGAAAGCTGATAGATGAACCTAGTGTTGCTTGTAGCGTTGCTCATACTTACTGGGCAGGCACCATATGCTAGTTAATTTCCTCTGTTCCTGGATTCTATATATGTGTCTATATATATGTATACTAGCATTGAGTGTGAGACTCTCGGATTTATTTCAGAAATGTAGTAATTCCCCTAAAGAGTTTTCCATTTTCTTGTTTCTGCTGTGGGATTTCTTGAGAAAATGTTATTTGCACGTGTTCATTCTTGAAGTCTGCCATCGCCAAGAAAGCTTTAGTTAATGCCAGACGTGGATATTTTGAAGCTAGTGAATGTCTCTGGGGAGAACTTAAGGTTAGACGGAATACTGTTTTTTTCACACGCCCTCCAAATGGCTGTCTTTTAGAAGGCTACATTTTTTCTTTTTATTTTTTTTCATGCTTGGAAACCTCACGTGTCAGTCTTTGCAGAACCTTTTAGATGTGGTTCGTGAATATACTAGTAAGTATATGTTTGTGTAAAAGAGTCACTGTGCAGTGTGTAAATACTTAAAATTACTACGATGGAAGAATGAAGTTTCCTACCCTGCTGAGGAACATCTGTAATGTGGTGGTAGTGACCCCTGGTACGGTGCAGAGAAACTGGGGAGGTGGGCCATGTGCTGGGCAGGCAATCTATAAACAAAGCCCAAATTTGTTTCCTAGCCATCACTTGTTGGATAGGAATGTGCTGAGTACAATCATTTTACTTCCTTGCAGATGCTTGTTTCTCTTCTGCTTAATAAGCTGTATAGTAAAATTTATGACCAGCAGCTGCAAACTAGGTCAGTTTATTTAAGAGATATGTATGGGAAACCAACAGCAGGAACCATCCCCTCAGGATCCCATTTGTACAGTTCCTTTGCAGTGTTTGTGGAGATACTTAGAAGAGCTTTAACACAGTGATCTGATATTGCTGCATCCATCTTGAGAGGCGTTACAAAAATCCTCTTTTAAAGATACTGGAGAACTCTCAGACCAGAAAAACCCTGGAAGAGAAAATTACTTGCTGTAAAACTGAAGAAGAGATTGAGGCACTGAAAGAATAAATTATATAGAAGAGTCCAGAACTTTGTATAACAAGATGATTTGCTAAGTATGCATGGGAGCTGTAATATTTCAGCTGCAGGGCTAATCACACAGTATGAAGGTAAATTGAAAGTGCCAAAACTTAAAACAAAGTATGTCAGATACATACCAAGAAAGATAGACCTAATGAACGCAACGTTGAGTGTTGATTTTAAGCTTGTGTTACAGCTGAGAATTTGAGCTAGAATTGTGGGGAACAATCTTACGTGGTAGGTACATCACTGAAATGCTTTGTGGAAATGACTGTAGAAAGCAAAGGAAGCTTTAAATATGTATATGTTTAGTGTACACAGAAGGTGGCCATTGTATCTGTAAGAGCTTACTTTCAAAGGTGTTGATCTACCACCACAAGCTCTGCAGAAGGTAATATAGCATGATCATCAGTATTTTAATGCAACAACTAGTAAGCTATTACTCACACTACCTGTTGTTGGCCTTTGTCTTAAAAAAGTTGTCTGATGCCTTGGATATTAGTGGCTTATTCAAAAGGTTATTTTAAGTATCTTCTAGAGCATTTCTAACCAGAGTATGTGGTAATCCTGTGCTAACAGAGCTCTTAACCGCAGCTGAGGGTAGTTCTCTGTAGTTGTGGAGTCTGACAACTTCCATAGGAAGCGTGTTACAGAACTGAGCAGAGAAGTGGGTGGTTAATCTTTCATTTTGTATGTACATACGGCTCCTGAGCAAGGGTATTATAAAAGGAAATAATCTGCTCAACTGACTGTAAAACCAAAAATTCTTTTTTCTCTCTTCCTGGAAAACCTGGCTGGAAGAATAATCTGCATAGAGCACCTGTCAAGTGGAACACAACCTGAGAGAACACAGGGTCTGAGAACAACCTGACTTTTGTTCTTGTGGTCAAGTTAGGACCCTTCAGTAGTGCAGTTCCTTTCAAACTGCTGCTCTACTGCCAGGAAATAGATCACCAACTATTGACATTCTCTTACCTTAGCATTATGGATACCGTGCATTTGTTTTATGGGTTTTGAGGCTGTGCAAATGGCTATTTACTTATATACACCATGAAGTGAAGCAAGCAATGTTGGAAGCTTTGCACTGCCTAATGAGGATTTCATTAGTGGACGTGTTTAGAAAAAAGCCCAAGTGGCTTGTGGCTTTATTCTCTTTTGACAGACTTACAGCACAGTTTCAAATCTTGCATTCATCTTCTACATGTAAGTATAGCTGTGGTGTTTTACACTGAAATTTTCATGCTTTCAATTATTTTAATTTCCATCTGTGTCTTGACTGATATAAACTTGTATTCCTTTCTGTCTTTCCCTATTCCAGGTATTAAAGACTGCTATCTATACAATGCCTAGACATGACTAGTAATGACTCCCTTTTTTTTTAGAAGGTATTCTTTGTTGTTGTTTACAAGATAAGCGTTCTCTGTGTTGTGCTGCTAGTTATCTCCGTCTATATTACAAACAAACAAGAATTGTGTGGGTCAATGTTCATTAGATTTTATATTCTTATTAATTAGCTTGTTTTGGAGAGCAACATAGCCACAGATCAAGTACAAGTATGCGGGTAAGTTTATTGTGATGCTGATGTAAAACAATTGCATCTGATTCAGAATTCTTTTAGTCTGACTATGTTTGTAGATTACACTTCATTGAAATTAAAAGCTGCTGATTAGTAAAACATCTGTGAACAGTAAGATTGATTACAGACTTTGGATACATGCAGGAGTATGTATCAGAACTGATAACTAGATATAAAAAGGACGTATGTGGAGTGTGTTGTATGTGGAGTGCCAATAATTTTTATTTATAGGAATTATTTTTGTGATTACTGCAATTTTAAAGCTTAATTTCCACTTTTTTCTACACCAGAACAGTAGAAGAGTAATCCATTATATACACAAAATGTGTACGTGTCATTGATTCTAATATCTGCTGAGGGCTGGGTCTACAAAAGATTTTATATGTCTACTTGGTGTGTGAAGTGTTTAAATCCAAAATCGAGATATACAGTAAAGTCTTCTCAGCTTGAACCCAGACATTTCTTTAGGTTCTCTACCTCTTTCTTCTTAACCCAGTAAAGTGCCTCAAGGAACCTATATTTTTACTGCTGAGCAGAGAAGAAAAATGCAGTCTTGAGGGTTGTACATTGTCAAGTCCTATGAGAATTGTACCCAGTATTTCCTACTGGATAGTTGAAGGCTACAAACCCCTGCTGTGGATCCTGACAGTCTTACTTGCTCTAAGGTATCTCCCTCTCAAAAAGTCTAACTAGATAGCAGTGCAACCCAAATGTCTGTATGCTGTGCTTCTTAGCACTGCAGTGCCTGAACAGTAGGTCCAGTATATGATTTAAGTGATTTTGAAAGTTAGCTCACCCCTGAAATCATTGCAGATGCCTGTAACATCCTAAACACAAATAGCTCAGTCCCTAGCTATATCTGATTAAATCCTTTAATTTGGCCCCCTTTTTATAACAACCCCAGAGGCCTGATCCAGCAGCTGTCCTTTCTCAGAACAGATGCTCAGCTTTTTCATGCCAGTCTACTTGGCAGCATATGAGACCTGCCTTCAAAAGTCAGGATTGAAACATCACTTCCACTTTCTATAGGTGGGGTAGCATCTGATGTCAGAGGAATAACTCTCTCTCTAATCCTGTCTCTCTGTAGAGATAGCCCAACAGTGGCAAACCACTCCTGGTGGCTAGGACAAGTTAAAATTAATGTACATCACTGCCTGTAGTGCCATTTCTAATCCCTTTTTCCTGACTTTGATGCAGTGCCAGTGGTTTGGCATGACCTGCTTTCATCTAGTCCTTGCTTCTTCAGGTGCTGCAAAGCATCTCTCCCCAGCTTGCTTAAAATATGAGCTAATTCCCTGTAAAATAAGTAAATTGATGCAAAGCTGTGAGAGATGGGTGATACCAGAATAGACTTTTTGAAAAAATAATTTTTTTTATCTAGTAATTTTACAATACATTAGCAATTATAAATCCTGTAAAAAGGCCCTAATAATTAAACTGTGGCTTGTAGTGTTTGTGATTCTTTGCAGTGCCACCACTTCAGAATATTTTTTTTTCAATGCGCATATAAAAAAAGTCACACGTCTCACCTCTTCTTGCAAATGAGATGGCCTTAATGTATGTTAGAGAGATGAATAAATAGTCCCATTGGGAAATCAGATATCGATATTCCTCTATACTAAGAATATTTGGTGAAAAATAATTTCAGATGCACCTACGTCTATGGCAGTCACAGTCTTCTGCCCTGTCCCAACAACTACTTAAGGCTCCTCAGTCAAAAAATATCAAGTCCTTCAGTGATGACCCTTTGTGTTTGAGTCCTTGAAAGTTTTCTGCAAGTAGACGTGCATGGTCACTGACAGAAATGCTAAGAGTTTCTTCTTTGTCAGCAGAGCTTCAGCTAACCCTTGTAAGATTGTGTATTACTTTCTGGTTTTCCCTAGATGCATTATTTTTTATCGTTGACGTGTTCAGAAAACCTGGTAATCCTGATGAGGCTGTTTCACTGACTGAAATAGAGGACCCTTACAAATGGAAACACTTTCTACTTCTGGGTTTAGACTCTGGTAAAAATCTAACTTCACAATTATGAAAAATGAGCAAAATAGAACTTTGTTCAAAAAAGTGTTAGAATATTGCTCCTACATTGTCTGATGGCACCAGAGGTGTACAGTGAAATCTCTAGTTCTGTACATTTCAGAGGATTTTGCTTTAGCTTATTTCAAACAGAGAAAACAGCTGTCAGCAGCTGGAGTGCATTACACAATCTTCTGGAACTTCTTCCCATTTAATTTCACCAGAAAAGATCCATTTCATCCATTCACAGATGTGAACCAAAGTATGGTAAGAGGGAGGGGAAAAGAAGGAGGCTCACTTTAAAAGTGAAAAATCTTATTAGCTTGCTGAGTAGTTAAAAAAGATCACTTGCCTGGTAGTGCCAACAATCCTTAAAATCAACATGCTATGTAATATCACTCTGGGTAAAAAACAACACCCAAAAGCCGCAACCCTGCAATCTAAAAGCAGTTCATTTATAAGTGAACTAGTTAGTCTAATTACGAGAAGTAAGAAACCTCCCAATTTCAGCTTTGCTCAGGGGATATTTTTACTGGATATTTAAACTGCCAGTAGTTAAATGGCAATATATTGGCCTCTGGTGGAGTACTTGCCTTAAACATAGAGCTGCTATCTGCAGTTTAATTGTGGACAATAAAAGTAATCTGAAAATCCATAATGAAATTTCCCCAGATAACAATTTAAGTGGGTTTTTTTTGCTAATTTCCCCTCAGTGGGATTCTTGGAGACTGTGTGTATGGATCAGTATGTATATAGCAGTGTGGTTGATCTTTAGTCTCAGGATGTAATTTTCTAATATGCCAAAGTGACTTTATTTGGGGGTTTAGACCCTCTAAGACAACTAGGCATTTATCCATCTTGAATAAAGAGCATATCTACTGCCAATCCTTTTCACCTCTGTTGCTTATCCACAGAGTAAGCATTTAGTCTATCCTATTCATAAAGGGGGAATACAATTCTTCTATTCTTCATTTATTTCACCCTTACACATAACTTTGAATATAGGGATTAGATTATCAGTTTTGGCTAGAGCATGGCATCCCTGAATCTTGGGGAAGCTCTTTGCCCTGCCTGTGCCCTCCAAAGCTTTGTTTCAAGCTCATATCACTCATCATTAACTGTGCTTTTCTATAAACAATCAAAACACTTCTCATAACTTCCTTACACTGAGTACCTTATCCTATCAAGGAAGCAGCAGAACTGAAGTTACCATTTCTTTCCTAGGTTTTCAGCAATGCCTTCCCACTCTGACACCCACAAATGTAATTCAAGCAAGCAGATAAGCAGCCCACAAGAAAAATTCCATATTTCATTGTGAAGTTAACCGAGCTTAGTGTTCTCTCTTTCCCACACTTAAAGATTTTCTGTGTAGACTGGAAAAAATTCACAACATAGCCTTCTACACATGGACAATATCTATCCCATTTCTGGGGTTATGTCAAGAAATGTCTTACCAAAGCCACAAGGGAAAATAAAAACATCAACCTTGAGATCTGGCAATCTATGGACAAATGAAAATGCCTACAAGATTGAACCCTGAAAGAAGACAAGTGTAGAAATGTATCCTCGTGGATGTAGGCAGGAGATAGCACTGAGCTGCTCAGACCTTTGAAGCCAGGAGTAGTGTGGGCATGTGATCAGAAGCAGAAGTTTAGAAAGGCAGTAAATTTTAACATAGAAAATTGAGGCCCTTCAGGTATTACCGGATTAGGCAACAGCTGTGTGCAGGATCTGAGAACTGCAGTATTAAATGTAGGTGTAAATTCTTCAGTGATTAAAGGCTGTAATCCTGGTAAATTAACAAGCTCCTATTTTTGCAGATGAGCCTAGATTTTGAACATCCACAAATCCATGAGACCTGACAAGATGCATCCCAAGATCCTGAGGGATATGGCAGAGGTAGTTGCTAAGCCATTCTCTGTTATATTTGAAAAGTCATGGCAGTCAGGTGAAGTCCCTAGTGACTACATGCTCCATGCATGTAGAGAGGCACCCAGTCATGATGCTTTTCTAGAAAGCGTGTGAGAGCTTTTACCATCATGCAGTCCTTTCTGCACATCCTTATTTGTGTGCCTACACATGGGGTGGATCCCCTTCCACCCTATTTTGCTGGCTTCAAGATCTTGCCTGTCCGCATCACCCTGCACCCTTTGCTTGTCAATCCAGGCTACAACTTCCTCTCTTGATTGCAGATCATCGCCTGCCTCCCTTGCTGTTCCTAATTTAAAGCTCTTCTCACCAGGTTGGCCAGACTTGACAAACCTGACAAGATGTTTTGTCACACTCAGTCAGGTGGGATCAGTTTGCAGTCCTTGATCCTCAAAATGTCCTGGTAGTCATAAAAGCTGAAACCCTATAATTGATACCGGCTGCAAAATCGGTTGTTGACCTGCAGGATCTATCCCCTCCTCCTCAAACTCTTCCTTTGACTGGCAAGAAATATCACTGAGACCTGGTGCCCTTGGCCCTTGCCTCCAGAGCCATAGTCATTCCTGCTATGCTCCAGGTCTCCTCTGGCTGCATTGCTGGTGCTCATGTGGAAAAGTAGCAGTGGGGAATAGGCTGATAGCCAGAGAAGCCTTAGCAGCCTCTCCACAATGTTCTAGATCCAAACCCTTACAAGCAGCAAACCTCCCTAAGTTCCTGACCTAGGTCAGATCAGCAGATGGGGACCTCTGCCCCACAGCAGGCAGTTTTGCACTGCTATCACTTGTCACTTCCTGCGACTGCCATGGGGCTCAGGTGCAGCCAGCTGGGGCACTTCACCAGGTGCAGCATCCCAGCCCTTCTAGGGCACTGAATCTCTTCTGTATGTGCAGACCTACAGGTGGGGCATAAGACCTTCCTGAGACTGAAAGCTACCAGTTTCCAGCCTTTGCCCTCCAGGAGTTTCCGTTTCCCACACCTGTATGCACAGACTGCTTCCTGAAGTACAGTAGGGGTTCAGGCTTTTGAAGCCACAGCACCTCAGAGGAGCTGACTCATCCCTTATTGCTAGCAGGAGACAGGAGGTCAGGCACAAGTTAACAAGGCCAAGAAGCACTGCTCTAGACTTTAGTTAAGATCAATGGATTGCTGGAAAAACTCTCCTTTTTGCTGTTTTTCATGCATCCTAAGTGTTTCACAGTGCTATCGTGATATTATCCAAATGCATGATGAAAGTTTCACTTTCTTTATCCATCAGCTGGGACATTGATTTTAAAGGTCTTCTCTTAGATTCTATGATTCTTTGCTCCTCTTTTCTCATCTCTCTTTCTGATGCTGTCAGCTTTACTCATTTCAAAGAGGTACATCAGAAATAGCCATGGTGACCTCCTTACATTTGTGCTGTAGTGGTCATTTTAGAACCTGATTGTTCTTTTTGTGGGAAGATAAAACAGGGCTCACTTCACAGTCTAGAAAGATCTGAAACTAATTGTACCAACCATCTAGTTCTCAAATTTTCAGGTTTGGAATTCATTACAAGAAGATAGATCCATTCTGGAACTCAAAGTACAGCTAACACATATATTTCACATACTACTCACAGAGCTGAAAATAAATGCAAAGAATCTTATGGTTAATCACCAAATATTTAACATCTATTTAACAACTGAACATTTCCAATGCTTCAGGAAAAGAAATAATCTGTATTAAAAGCATTCAGGATATGGTATTCTTTGAAATTACTGACCATTACTAGTAAGTTTAGAGAAATCAATATTTACTATTTACATATGACTGTTCATGCAAACGTTTGTAAGTAGAGTTCTTTTAAACATTTAGGTATTAAGCTTTCACAGTTGTGCACTCTTGAAGTGGAAACGGTGCTCTGAATTTTCCAAGGGAAGCATTTCAGCAGTTCACTTGCTGTTAACATAGCTGGAGGTGCAGCTCGCTGTCGTGGCTCAAAATGCTCCTGTGACTATCTGGCAAGAGAAGGGACATTCCAACCTCACGCCACCCCACACCCCATCTACTCATGATGAAAAAATGGAACCCTAATTATAAAAATGTCTCTCTCTCATATAAGAAGATTGAATAGCAGAGTAAAGGAGAAAAGAAAGTATATCCTATTACAAAGATTACATAATTTAAAGTGAATTTATGAAACAAAATGAAGCTAAGCATAGTAAATGAACATCTTGCACTTCAGGCAGTACTTTCTGATTAGCAAATGGTGCAATACTTTCTGCTCACTCATAAAAACCTCTCCATATTTTCACTTTCTAAAATAATGTTAAAAGACAAAAAGAAGAGTAGTTACTATCTAAAAAATGGTCATAGAAATAATAAAGCGCTTGAGAGATTTGAAATGCACAAGCAAGCATTTACAGTAGCTGCCATAGGGCTGTTTCTTGGTGACATATATGAAGGGAAAAATAATCATGAAGAAGAAATGAGGATAATCCATAAGAACCTGTCTTTTCAGGCATATTCCACTTTATCAACTGCATTCAATAAGTACAGTACATTGTTCTGTCTAATAATTTTTACTGAAGTGACAGAAGAAAGCAATTATTTTTAGTATAATACAGAATATTTGGTGCAAATGGAGGGTACCTCACTATCTCATTAAAATTCTTTATTGATAAGCTAAAAGTTAACAATGCCTAGAACAGCTGGTACTGTGGCAGATCCTTGCTAGTTTTGTGGGAGACCTGGAGTAACCATGAAAGCGCTGGAATTGGCACAGAAAGGACAGCCATGACATCACTGCATCTGCTGGGAAGCACCAATCTGATGAGACCTACCCAGGGTAGGGTGTGTGCAAAAGTTTTTCTGCACTTTTACTGCTTTCCTTAGGGGGAAGGAAAGCTATGTCTACATTAGCAAGTCATGCAGTGCAGTAGGAGTGGGTTTGCAGAGCAAAAAAACAGGTTGAGGACCCAACAACCACACCCAACACCTTCGGGGTGGAGGGGGTTACATCACTCAAGCTTTAGTCTGCTCCTGTGGCTGGGTGCTTGAGGGGTGTCTTCCCCTTTGGCTTCATTTGAAATTAACCAGCCCTGTGCAGAGGGAGACTTCTCTACAGTGCAAATCAAAGTGCAGACAGCGGGAGGAATCGGGAAACGCACTTCAAATATCCACCCCTTACTCAATGTAAAATCCTATTGTAGATGCATGGGGTGTTTGCCAAGTCTTTCACATTTTCTGGAAGCTTCTTTACATCCACAACAATAACATCAGGCACCTGGCTCAAAAAGAGTGTGAGAACAGTGAGGAGGAGCTCAAACCTTTTAAGCCAATGTTATATAGAAGTAATAGGCCAGAAATGCCAACAGGTAGTTTGGGACAAAAGGATCTGAAATAAATAAATGAATGAATGAATGAATGAATGAATGAATGAATGAATGAATGCATTTCTTCCTAACTAGCTCCCCCAAAAAATACTTCCACTAGTAATACAGAATTTCTTTTACATGTAACTAAATGGATATCCCGTTGTCCAAAATCTCAGACTCTGTAGAATCTGAAGCCTCCATATCTAGGTGGTCAAGTGGTTATTAAATAAACAATTATAATTACTGACATGTGGGTGCTATAGCTATTTACCCCCCCCACCCCCCAATAATTATGATTCTTAAAGATGTTGCAGTTGAAGAATCACTTACAACGGAGTGAATAACCTCCTGTAGCATCTACCAGCCTGCTATTTGGGTGGCAATGAGAGGGCATTAGCAGAAGATGTTTTGTGTTTTCTTTAAATAGCTGTAACCACACAAGTCTGTCTAAATTACCCGTTTCTCCCATTCTCCCAAGAAGCATGAATGGAGGGGCAGGCCATGAGAGCCGGGGGCTGTTGACTGCTACAGAGCACACATGTGCTCTTTCATCTGCAGCTGTGTGCTAGCATTCCCATGAATGACTATGGAGCAACTTTTTCCACAGCTGGCTGAAATTCATATTTTTTTCACTGTCTCTGCGGAACAATTATTTCAGTCTTCCAAACCTGATATCTGCCTTGCAGCTAGGTTCAGTGTTTGGCAAACATCAAAAGATTTGATGCCTCACAGATTTACTTTGCTGTCACGCTCCTAAAACATACTGGAGTAGTCATCCACAGTGTGGTGAGACAACTAACTGCTTTGAGAAAATGCTTTCCACAGATGATGGCAACTACACAGCCCAAAGGATGCTTATTCAGTTATTCTGTGTAATTTTGACATCTGGGACTATGAGGATATTTATATGTGGGACACCAACAAGGCCAATAACCAGATGCCTAATGTGTTTTTTAAGATTACATTCAACCATTTGCCATCTCTACAACAGAAGGGAAGAGAGAACCAAGGGAAGGTTGCAGCTGTTCCACATTTGTTCCCTCACAGAGGTACAGGCAGGAGTCTGAGTCTCACTCATGACCCTGATGGGCACTGCTATTAAAAAAAAATTGAGAAGAAGCAATTTTTTCAGAACAACACTGGTGCACTGGAACTCTGAAGCTGAACTTCAAAATTTTCATTCAACTTAGCATTCAAGTTTTGAAGTGTGAAAAACAGGAAGAGAATTGCATACGAGTTCCTACCATAGAGAAACAGGACCACATCTGTACCCAGTTAATTTCCAACATTGGTTAACTGGTGCATAACTCAGAACAGGTCTCCCTGCTTTCAGCTTCCTCATTTTGTTTCTCACATCTGCTGACTATTTTATTTTTAAGTCAAGAGCCAATGAAAAGACTTGATTTAGTAACCAGAATTCCCACAAGCGAATGAGCTTGTCTCATCTCACAGCTTGCCCCAGCAGGAACACCTGGCACCAACCATGCTTGCCTTCTTGCTGCAATTGAAGATCCTTCCTGGAGAACTCAGGAACAAGCTAGGAGGAAAAAATCCTAGGCCAAGAGATCTGAGTCAATCCTGATGGCTGAAAGAAGATTCTAAGGGATAAGGAAACCTTGAATAAATTGTAGTATTTGGAAGCACCAGGTGAGGATAAAATAAATACTCACATTGAAGTATTTTGGTGTTCGAAAGACATTACTATTAACTGATCTATGTCTCATGTCCCCCTTGTTATGCTGGAATAACACCAATTCATCTCATAAAGCATACATTTTATAGTGTTTGCAGTTCTAAACTGAATGCATCACTGCACCTGAGAAGAAGTTATACACTTATCATACACTGAATAATGATAAAAGAAATATTAAATTTATTTCATGCACTCTCTGCAGTAGATGAAGTGGGCTTCCTTCCAGTAATACCCTTTCTTTTGTTGGTGCAAATATGGTACCTCTAACTATAGAGGATCAACTGTGGTAATGCCCAGCTCTCACAATTACACCAATTTGCTCAAGTTCAGGATTAATATTTTTGGCAGGAAATTCTAAACAGAGTCAGTAGCGTGTATTTTCACTGGCTTTCATTTACAACCTTCAAACAAAAAGGCACTATGTTGTATTAAAAGTTTGCAAATCAATTCCAGAATAGAGCTGGTGCAGCTGAATTAATTTTCTCAGTAAGAATGTGTCTATGCTGCGGTTTGCCAAAAAGATCTGGCCCGTGGCCCATCCCTTGCAGACTTCTTAATCAGAGACCCTTCAAATGTGGCCCAAGATTGACCTGTGCAATGTATGAATTGTTCTGGCAGTCTATGTCCTGCTGCCCTTTTCTCTAAGTGCTGCATGGTCCTTTGTGGCGATGTAGTGGGAGAAAAATTGATCAGTATCTTCTTTATATTCAGTCATGTAACAGATTACATATGGTGCCAAGGAAACACCTTAGGATGGTGTCCTGGTTCCGGCT
>VZTQ01000098.1:3122-23508 GCA_013400755.1 Pelecanoides urinatrix | reverse complement strand
CCTTCTTCCAGTTTTCTGGGACAGCCCCCGATCTCCACGACTTCTCAAAGATTATGGAGAGTGGCCTTGCAACAACGTCAGCCAGCTCTCTTAACACCCTTGGGTGGATATTGTCAGGGCTCATCAATTTGTAGGGGTGAAGCTCCTGTAATAGTTCACATACCAACTCTTCCTTCTCTGACAGCGGGTCTGTGTTTGCATCAACCTGGATTTTTGTTCCCAAGGCCTGTGGCCCAACAGTGCTCATAAAGACAGAGGTGAAGAAAGTGTTGAGAACCTCTGTCTTTCCAGTGTTGTTAGTGTCTAATTCACCTCTCCAGTTTAACAGCGGGCCAATATTTTCCTTCTGTTTCAGCTTGCTGTTTACATACCTGAAGAACCCTTTCCTGTAGTTTTTGACATCTCTGGCCAATTTCAATTCGAGCTCAGCTATTGCTTTTCTAACTGCATCTCTGCATGCCCTGGCAATGCCCTTGTAGTTCTCAATGGGTATTTGTCCGCTTTTGCTTCTCTTTTGGTTTTGAGCAGACTCAGAAGCTCGCAGTTAAGCCAAAGGCATCTCTTGCTCAGTNAGAACCCTTTCCTGTAGTTTTTGACATCTCTGGCCAATTTCAATTCGAGCTCAGCTATTGCTTTTCTAACTGCATCTCTGCATGCCCTGGCAATGCCCTTGTAGTTCTCAATGGGTATTTGTCCGCTTTTGCTTCTCTTTTGGTTTTGAGCAGACTCAGAAGCTCGCAGTTAAGCCAAAGGCATCTCTTGCTCAGTCTACTTCCTTTACCTTTAAAGGGGATGAACTGTTTTTGTGCTTCCAGGAGATCATTCTTGAAAAACTCCCAGCACTCACTGCCTCCTTTATCCTCCATGGAAGCTTCCCACAGAATCTCTCCCAACTGAGCTCTGAGCGAGCTGAAGTTTGCTCTTCTAAAATCTAAAACCTTTGTCTTAGTACTAACCTTCAGCATGCTCCAAAATATTGTGATGACTGCAGCCAAGACTATCACTAACTGAGATATTACAAAGCAGGTTTTCTTGGTTTGTGGGTAGCAAGTCCAGCAATGCCTCATTCTTGGTTGGCACATCTAACATTTGTATGAGGAAGCAGTCCTCTTTGCATTCCAGGAACTTGATGGATGACATGTGAGGTGCTGTATTGTTCCCACAAATGTCTGGGTAGCTGAAGTCGTGCATAAAAAACAGGTTCTGTTGACCCAAAGCTTGCTTAAGTGACCCAATATTGCTTCATTGGCCTTATTGTCTTGGTTTGGAGGTTGGCAGCAGATGCCTACTGTAAGATCCCCCTTGGAGATGACCCCTCTGATTTTGACCCAGAGGCATTCAATAGGACTTCCACAATTGCCATAGTTAACTTCTCTACATTCAAGGTTCTCCTTAACATAGAGTGCAAGTCCTCCTCCTCTTCTTCCCTACCTGTCTTTACAAAATAGCCTACAGACACCCATTGTGATCCTCCAGTCATGTGAGTTGTCCCACCATGTTTCAATTATTCCTACGATATCATAACTTTCTGACTGGGCGTGAAGCTCCAGTTCCTCCTGTTTGTTCCCCAGGCTGCGTGCATTGGTATACATACATTTGAGGGAGTTGGTCTTCTGGTTCTCATCTTGTGAGGCAGTTAAGGAATGTTTGTTGCTGTTCTGGTTGGCCTGGCTTATTCCTCAGTTGGTTGCAATGGCGTGAGCATTGACATTTTGGACCCTGCCCCCCAGTCTTTCAGTTTAAAGCCCGCCTCACCAAGCTGGCCAGCCTGCTGCCAAAGATTCCCTTGCCTTTTCTAGAGAGGGGAATGCCATCCCTCCCTAACAGGCTATAGTCAATGAAGAATGTCCCATTGTCATAAAAGGCAAAACCCTCATGATGGCACCAGCCATGAAGCCAGAGGTTGATTTGCATTATATGTCTATTTCTGGTAGCACCCTTTCCTCTAACTGGTAAAATGGAAGAAAAGATAACTTGGGCACCAATACTTTTGCTTGCACTCCCAGGGCTTTGTAGTCTTCCTTGACTCTGCCCAAGTTCCGACTTGCAGTGCCATTCATGCCCATGTGAAAGAGTAATAATGGGTAGTAGTCTGTGTTCCTGACAAGTTGTGGCACCTTCTCGGCAACATCTCTGACCTTAGCTCCTGGAAAGCAGTATACCTCTCATGACTCCCTGTCAGGCCAGCAGATGGGCACCTCAGTGCCCCTTAACAGAGAGTCATCCACTGTCCTGGTTTTGGCTGAGATAGAGTTAAATTTCTCCCTAGTGCTGTGTTTTAGATTTAGTATGAGAAGAATGTTGATAACACACTGATGTTTTTAGTTGTTACCAAGTACTCTGCTAGTCAAGGACTTTTCAGCTTCCCATGCTCTGCCAGGTGCACAAGAAGCTGGGAGGCAGCATAACCAGGACAGCTGGCCAACAGAGTATTCCATATCATATGATGTTATGCTCAGTATATAAATAAGAGGTGTGGTCCAGGAAGTAGCGATCACTACTTGGGACAGTGGGTGGTGAGCAATTGCGTTGTGCATCACTCATTTTGTATATTCTACCATTATTATCATTATTATTATTATTATTGTTGTTGTTGTTGTTATTATGATTGTTATTGTTACTGTTATTTTCCCTTCCTTTTCTGTTCTATTAAACTGCCTTTATCTCAATCCATGAATTTTACTTTTTTCTTTTCGATTCTCTCCCCCATCCCACTGGGGACAGGGGGAGTGAGTGAGCGGCTGTGTGGTGTTTGGCTGCCTGCCGGGTTAAACCACAACACCCACTATGAGCAATCTTGGCAGCTGCCCCTGCCTTGAGGTGAGGAACCTGCCTGCTGGTTGCAGCTCTTGCAGTGGGCAGCCTGGGTGTTATTTCCTCAGTTGCACCACTGCCAAGGGATGCTGCTACCCTCTCCTATTCCTGCAAGCTCTGGCTGAGAAATACCACCAAGAGTACCCACGGATGTGTAGGACTGTAGGATAGTCTCGGTAGACATAGATAAGGTAGCTAGGAGTTGTTTCCTGTGTAGTTTACACTCTTCAGTAGAAATGGATCTGCATGCAGTAAGGATTGCAGTCCAGCTGGCTTCCAGGCATTCAGCAAAAGCAGGGTCCAGTGGAGGATGCAGCTGCAAGAAGGATTGCAGCGGAGACTTCTGTTTCCATTGTGAGAGTGACCACAAAGATGCCAATAAATTAGCTTGTTTGAACAAACATTCTGTCCCTGTATATCTGGGCAAGGCTCTGCTGGGGAAGGTGGGCCCCTCTGAGGTACTTCCGTGCTCAGCTGCTGATGAATCAAGCAAGTGTTTTGTGGAGAAGTGGGTTTGGGGGGCTCTGTTTTCACCCACTCTGTAACCCAGGTTCCTGCCTGCCCTCGCTCCTCCATCAGGGGGGAAAGCTGGGTGGGAGACGTCGGCACTGGCACATCCCGGCAGCTGGCAGCGCATCTCCCTCAGAAGCAGCGTGTGAGCTCACCCACCTGCCAGGGCTCTGCCGGCCACTGCTGGGAGGGGAAAGCCTCCTCTTTCTCTGCTACCTGGTGCTCCCACTGCCCTGCTTCCCCTCCTCAAGCCCTTCGTGCTGCTGAGGACTGCAGCTCTGTGGGAAAAAAGGGCTGTTTATAAGCACACACACTTCCCCTCCCATGGCTGTGCAGGTCGTGAAACACCCTACAGGTCTGTCAGAGCTTGATTTCCCCCACTCTCTGATGGGACTGTACGCTTCAAGTAGCCTCTGGTCATCCTACGCCACCATATGCATCCTTCACAGCTCCTTAAGATCTTTGGCCATTCTCACCTTTGTAAATAGCATTTACACTGAAAGAGAAGGGCTAAAGCGATGGAAAAGTACTACTGTCACATTGTTGCCTCAGCCTCATTTTCTCCTAGGACATAGACACGTACATGCTGGAATTGCCTTGGAGGTCAGAGAGCAACTGCCAAATTCCCATTGGAAATGAGAAACCTAGGAAAGCCTACATCTGCGATGCTTTGGGAAATTGGATCTGAGGCTGGCAAGGTCCTTTGAGAGCCACTTTCAATGGAAAACCAACCTCGCTGGTGCCCTGAGGTGGCCAGGGAAGAACCACAGACATGGAGTCACCTGGGGCACCTAGAGGACAATTGGGCTTTTTCACAGTATCCTCAGATCCAGTCCCTGGCAGTTCCTCTGCCTCATATTATTCCTCAATCTTTATTATAAAATATTAACTGATGTGCCAAAGGTCTTGGGTCCAGTGCTTGTGGACAAGGTGAAATGCAGGCTGGGGGCTGCTTTCATCTCCATCAAGCTCCAGAACTTATCCAAGGTAATTCGAGCAGTATGACTTGACAGTGAGTTGTGCTCAAGTCTGGCTTGTGTCTATCTTTAGCATATTTTATAGATGTATCCTTAGAGAGTTATATTTAAAGCTATTACAATTTGAATTAGACATCAGTTTCAGAAGAAAACTATATTTGATCATTCCTATTTCTCGTGCAATACTAAGCATAATCACACTTGATTTTTAATGAAATGGTCCTTATTAAGGGTTCAATTTTCCTTTTGTTATCCCTTATGTGGAATACAAATGATAGCCTAGCTCTGTACAGTTTAATACTACCTATGTATGAAGAAATATCTGAATACTTTGTAAAGTAAATTGCTTTTTTTGTTAGAGAAATCACGCTATTTCTTGAGCTATGGAACCTACAGTTAATTTTTTTTAGTAAAACATTTTAATATCTAAACATAAATACTACAGTTTTACACACTGGCCAATTTAATAATTTCATGAATTATTCATGTTTTATTTCAGTACAGTTATNAAAAAAAAAAAGAACATCCATACATTTTTTAACAAGGAAACTGATATTCAGTTTAATATACCTGTGAAAAGAAAGATTCTGTGCTGTTTTGTTGATTGATTGTTATTTGTTTTTTTTTTCTTCTAACAAGCACACACTGGCTGAAATATTGTATGAATTGAAGACACATGCCCAATACATATTTTGACCTTGAGGATTTAGCAGTCTGAATTTAATCTAATTGAACAATTTGTTTTATAGGGGGAAAAAGGTCAACAATCCAACAATCTCTATTTAACTTGAACAGAATCTCAGTGAAGCTTAACAAATACTGCTTCTACTACTGACAAAAGCTCAGTTTACTTACATTCTTTACTAGTCATAGAAATCATGTACAATTTTATTCCAGAAAGACATTATCTACGGGACAAAATCAGATAACAGGAATTGTAACAGAAATTCAAAACAGAATACAATGTGTCACTGTGTTACATTTGTGGCAGTCAATCATTTCTCCTTTTGCCAGAATTGGTCACAAGTAATATTCACCAAAGTTGCAGATGGTTAGAAACTACTTATTTGGTATCAACAGACATCTATAGACAAATAGCTCAAGAGGAAACTCTTATAATACATAACATAACTATATAGTACTCAAAATTTGTGTTGTAGAACTGTATCAAGGAGATGTCTGGATGGAGCTGGCACTTGCCTGATTTGCTCTTAGAAGTTTCTGAGAGAAAGAAATTCTATCGGCTGTATATTAAAGTGCTTAACTGTTCTTGCTCTTGGAAACATTTTGTTATGTTATATTAAAAATCTTCATTTGCATAAGTCTGGTTGCTGCTGTTTATCCTGTTTGGAAGGGTTCATGGCCCGTGGTTTCTTTCTTTCATCTTTGCACCTACTGTTATCATATCCATGTTCCATCTTCTCTTCTCCAGACTAAACAATCGCAGTTTCTTTCCTCATAGATCATTGTTTTTAGGTCCTGCAGCAAGTAGACCACACTGAATGATTAGCAGTTTCCCAGCTTTGCAACTACTTTTAGTTTACATGATCCTTATCCAGCAGGTAAACAAAAGAGTCATGCTGAAAGGCAGAGCCATATTTGAATACAGATGTGCGTATTTCAACTGGAATTCAGTCTTTATTTTGTAGAACCTTAGACTTTGTTTGTTTGCTTGGATATTCTCCAACATGCTAGTTTTTGGATTTCACTGTTAATCCTTATCTTGACTTGATAACAGTATCACTCTAATGGAGTCTCATCAAGTTAACACAAAATTACTCTTAGTATGATGCCCTTTGACAAAAATTTAACACATTCTTCTCCTTTGACCACTAAACAGGGGAAAAACAAATCAGCATGCTAAATAGCATTGACTATTTAATTTAAATACATGTATGCATTTTTATTTTCATACTTTCTATAATGAATGGAATGTATGTATGAGAGCTAGTACATTCCACATTTGAAAGTAGTCTTTGTCAATCATTAAAGACAGACAAATTAGAAACTAAAATCTGAATAACATGTTTGCAAAACAGCCTGTGCAGTTCTTGAGTTTTGGTTTTGAGCTTTCTATTCTCTAGCAACTGCAAGTCACATTACACCAAAGAGCAAACCAAGAAGTTCTGTATATTAAATGCATGCAGACCTACATGAATGTATCAAAGCCATGTTTTGAAATGCATTGTGAAAAGTTCTCCAGAGGCAAGTGCAGAAAGGAAAATTGGTATCCAATTTTCATGTTTCAGCATGAGAGAGTTATATATTAAGTGATGATAATGATTTGTGCAATCACAATAGGAATTTTTCAGGAAGTATGCATTTATTTATAACTGCGGGATACTTTTCAGTAATATGCTCCTGGTTTTGATCACATACCAAAAAATCCAGAATGCTTTATGCAAATATGTGTCAAACTACATGTCTTACTTTGCCTCTGAAGAAAATAAAAAGATGTAAGATACATAAAACCTCTGGTTATTTCAGGATAATCTTCAAGGAATGCTCTAAATGGGGCTGAAACACAAATAAAATTTGGTTTTGATTGTCTGAAATGTGTTTTCAGAGGTTCTTTTTTCTTTTCATAAGCTAACACTACTGACTATATGTTGTTAATCTATACTTCTATTACTAGTTGGCAGGCAGAAAACATTCTGCATAATGCTGTGATACAAAATTCTGCGAGATTATCTCTTCTGGATAGGGCAGTGTAGAAATTAAACTGAAATTTAACTGAAAACTTTGATTTTTGTGTATATGTACATATATAAATATATGTGTAAAAATGTTTTTCCGTATATGCATAGTACTAGGTAATAGTGTTTATGTTAGCAAAAGAAGAGAACTTCCAAAATCTATTCCAAATTGACATGTATTCTATGTCCTTTGAACATATTTTATAGAATATAAATAGACATTTCAGATAACATTCAGAGATATTATTATTATCATCATCATCATCATCATCATCATCATTAAGAATATTGGTTACATTTACTGATTGGCCTTTCTATTCTCTTTTAAATAAGTTCTCAGTTAGAGGCTATATGATGACCATATTCTGATATCTCTGAGCTCTTTCCTCTTTACACTGATTCATTCTTCCTCATTCCTTTTCTCTGTGTTTCTTTGTGTTGCACACTTCTTCCATCACATTTAGTGTTGCAATTAAATATAGATTATACTACAACAAAAAATGTAATGGAACCTTGACTGATAAAAAGTAGTTTCCCAAAGCACTTGCAGTCTAGGTCCCTGGTTTGCAGTTAGATTCTAAGAAGCTTTCATGAAATGGGACCAAGCAGGAGGAGTCATAAATGGGTACAGTAAACTCTTCTTTTTCTTCTCCTTATGCCCTTTTTTGGCCAAACTAAACTCTAGTTAACAAAGTTGTTAATTTTATTGATGGATTCATTGACTGCTATGCTGTTCAGCAGTTTCTGTGCTTGTTTCCTCCGGTGTGAGCAGAAATTACATCTGAGGGACAATTATATCACTTCCAGTTTTTGCAGTGACCATAATACCGTAATAATAATAATAAACACTACTACCTTTTGATAGTGATGATGGTGAGACTCGCAGATTAATATCTTGATTAAGAAGAGGCAACACCAAGTGTTCACTAGGATTTATGATTAAGTCCGTTAGCATTATTTATGTTATTTTCTTACACACTGTAATTTTATTTCCCTTGCCACAAATTCTTCTCCAATAATAAGAGCTGACAACATGTCTTACTTATGCTATTTAATCATTATGATATTTTTTCCAGAGAGACAAATTAGTAGATTAATGAAAATAAGTCAGTATAAAATTCATGAGACAAGCACTATACATACTAAACTTTGCTTTTACTCAACTAACTAACCAATACCTTGAAACTGCAGTTATTGAATGAGATTCTCAAAAGCACCTAATGATCATCATAAAAATCAATGGTAGCTTTACAGCACAGACAGCATGACAATCTTCCATAGATTATACAGCTTTAGGGGAAGGGCTTTGGATTTCATATATCCTTTCTAAAGCATCAGATATATTGCTGGGTTTGTATATAAATAAACAATACAAATAAAATAAAAGATTCGTTGTCCCCCTGTGTTAACTCAAGGGAAAATGTTATCTTAAAAGTATTGTATCAAAAGTGCACTGAAAGTACAAATCAAAACAACAGATTACAAGACACTGAAGAATTTCAGGAAATCTCATCATTTATTACCCCTTTTTTGGCATATAGGTAATTCATTTTTGATAAATGTTTAAACATGGAAGAAGTATTGATGTCTAAAGGTCTGCTAACATTTATGTGTTATTTTCTAATTCAGAGCTCTTTTTGCTTACTAAATAGAATTTATCACAAAAATCTTGATTTTTTTGTACGTGAAAGATAATTTGTGGCACAGAAGTTCAAGTTGGATAAATATCAGAAACATAGGTTTGAATTAATATATTATTTTTTTCTTAGTGATGAAATCTACCAATTTAAGGACATGCATATATATCAAGCTAACATAGTAGTTAGTCCTGCACCAGACCAATCTGAAAATGTGCCTTTTGTATAATTTAAAAAATCAAACAAACAACATAATAAACCCCCCAAACCCCAAGCAAAACCTAACAACTTTTAATTACTTTGTTTGCATGATGAAACAGAAGCACTGAAAACTGTTAGAATAATAGAAGGAGGGAAGAAAAGGGGATAAAGTCTTACTAAATTAAGACCAATTTTAGAAAGATCTCTGTGTATCTAAGTATATAGAGATACGTCTAGCAGCATTTACAAAAAAAAAAGGCTCCCATATGGACAGTCTAAAACTGAAGAATTGGGAAATCTGTTTAAATCCTTGCTATGTGAATAGTTTCTTGGATGATGCTAGGCAAGATCTTTAGGGTTAAAAGAATACCTAGGTAACTCAGAGGGTATTTCATTTAAACTCTTTTAGGAGGGAAATAATCAGCCTTTGAGGGGACACTTCTTTCCACTGATTAAAAAGCTTAGACCACTTGCATAACCTTTAAAACACTGAATTAAATGAGTTAATTAATAATAAATTAATCAACAATTGAATTCTGGGGTCAATGTTCACAATGTTTATTAGCCTAATCTGAAAATTAAAGGGTCTTATTTAGAGATCCTTAGTGTTATAGTCTTAATGTTATAGGCAAAAACATCTTGTTTGATGTCAAGATTTAAAGATAGGTGTGACTTTTGACATATCTGTGGATACCTACATAGATTTTTATAATAAAACCTGTACATATTTTCTTATAATTTTGTTAAAAACCAAGACAAAACAAAACAAAACAAAACAAAACAAAACAAAACAAAACAAAACAAAACAAAACAAAACCAAACCAAACCAAATCAAACCAAACCAAACCAAACAAAACCAAACAAAACCAAACCAAACCAAAACTGACCTGATTGCTCCCCCTATTTTTCAAGCCAAAATTATGATTTTCTTGTCTTTCAGCCTAACTTTGACATCACATTGTTTAATTAAAGTACTTGCTAAACAAAGTCACAATCTAGACTCAGAAATAAGTATTAGTGGCTAACCTATTTTTGTATCCAATTTTTTAATGTGAGTAGGTTCACTGTGTGTTCCTGTTTTTCATCACATACTAAGTTTTTGCTTTTTGACATTTTGGTGTAAATCAGTAGCAGAAATATCCAACCAATTTCTCATATTCCAGAGTTAATGGAAAATTAAACAACAGTGTTATTGTCATTTGTGCATTCTCCCTCCCAGTAATGTATATTCATTTGCACTAAATTCAAGTATACACTCTTAATGAATGAAAATGCTTTGCAATGGTGATATACTGTAAGTAGGCAGAGTGACTTACCAGGTAGAAGTGTAATAACAAAACTCACAGGACATCTGTTTATTGTTTTATTCCTGAGTGCTCAAAAAGCAAGATTCACTGACAAGTATATAGTTATATAAAAACCCCCATAAATCCTTGAAATTCTATCCGTGCTCCAAACTCCAAAACTTCACTTGACTTTCATAAAACAGGGTTTCCACTCTCAAGATAGTGTGTATCCTGAAGCAAAGACTTCCTCCTTATATATTCCTAAACAGAATTATGAGCGCTGACTGATCTTTTGAGGATCACAGGAATGTAACGTTCCTAAAAATAGATTTTTCATGACGAAAACTGAGAAAAAATTTCTCATTATAGATTACCACCTTAAATACAGCACTGGATGACTTTATTTTTTTCCACCCCCCAAAAATAAAGATATTTGTGAGTTGTTTCATATTCCCACAAAGGAAGGAGAGAGACTGAGTTTCTCCCCCCATCCTTTACATTTTTTACTGAGTAGCAAGCTTTTGCATTCTGTTATTTGTTTATACTTCACTCCTTGGATAGGTCATGATGAAAACTTCATTCTAATACTGTTATGCTCTTTCATTCAGGGAAAAAAAAGCTAAAAATGGTACACACAAGTGATTGCACACTTGTAGAATACTATTGAATGAATTATGTCTGATCTATCATTCTAAAAAAAATCCCCAATTATGACTGACTTAAATATATTTAATTACATTAATTTGCTGTTCTGGGAAGCCATTTACCTACAGCTTCAAACATCCAAATTTTTACTTAGATCAAACCAATTTGTGAAAATAAAACACTAGCAGTATAGTTTACAGGGCGCTAACTCCAAAGTATCTAGAGTCCTCAGGGTAGAGAATTCTGCAAACTGAAATCAAGAGACATCAGATAAAAAATGTATTTTCAAAGCTGCAGCAAAGCATTTGGTAGACTTTTATGCCCTGCTAATGTAATTGCTGCAGGATTAGAAACTGCAGCTGTTTTTATCCTTTTTTGATTTGTCGACAAGAGTAATTTATGTGACATTTAGAGAACTGGGGAAGAAGAGGGAGGAATCAAATAAAGGCTATTTCAGAATATTGAGAGCAGGGTTCACATTTTATTCTGTATGTCTCAATATATCGTAAACAAAGTTTGTTTCAGTTTATAATTAAAATTTTCAGTACTGACAGAACACTTGGCATAGTAAAGTGCACATTGGAATATCAACTCTTATACTACACTGCGTGCATAACCAGTAAAGCCCAGTATTCTGTCTCTGACGGTGATATGTGGTCATGAAAGGAATATGTGAAAATAACTCTGCAGTGGTCAGTAATGAAATAATCTGCCAAAAGGTAAAGTTTCTTCTTCTTAATCCCTATCAGTTAATAGAATTTTTAAGGTTTAAATCCCTTCTAAAAAAAAAAAAAAAATGTTCTATGTGAAATAACTGTGAATGTTCTTATTATCCACGTATATGTCTAATCCTTCACTGAATCTTGCTAAGCTCTTGGCCTCAATTATATCTTGAGACAATGAGTTTTCAATGTATTACCTTCCATTTTCACTTCATTTCTTTTTTTCATTGTATAATGAAAAAGGTTAAAAGAACCAGATTTAAAAAAAAAATTAAAAAAAAGATTTAAAAAAAAGATTTAAATATAATTTCTGAACCTCTATAGCTTTTTAGACCTGTCTACATTAACAATTTGGAATGAGGCAATAGTATGGTTTTGAAGAGAATCCCACAGTTGTCTACATTTTCCGCATTTGGTTTGCAGAGTGTGTTTGCAGAGCAGCTTTGCTCTATGGCACATATTCCCTTGTGAAGAAGCTAAACAGAATCTCACCACAAAAAACAATTCAAATGCTTTTTACTGCTCAATGGGGACATCAGGCTGTGAACTGGGTCATGGCCACATGGCCACTGGGTACTCTGACATAGACTTTGTGCACATGCCAATACAAGGCTCTTGAACTCCTGTGACAACCAGAAGTGGTTCTTGTGCTTTATAAAAGGGGCAAGTACTGTGTTCATTGTCTTTCAGCCTTCAGTTCATTTATGAGTCTGGAACTGCCCTTCCAGCTTCCTTGCCATCTCAGAGACCTTGGTCATCACTTGGACTATGATAGAGCTGCCCACTCTGAGCTGTCTTGTCACGGAGTGATAAGAGCCATGGGCTGCAAAATTCACCAGGAGAGCAGCCCCCCTCTTGAAGAGAAATTTAGGCTCTGGAAATTGGAAGGGAGGCTGCCAAAGACCAGTTTGTGGCAGGAGACCTCAACTGTTGCCTCAGTGACAAACATTTCTGAACCAACTGGACCAGTATCCCCACTGAATCACTAGAAAGGCAGATCTAGCAACTATTGTTTTGTTTTTCAAACTAAAGGAAGCATAACAGAGCTGTCATCAAATAAGTCAGTGTCCTGCATTAGTTGCTGCAGTCAAAGGATGAAAGCTCCACTGACTCTTTTCTTTGGACACTAGAAGAGGACAGTTGGGTTGGGCAGCAGCCACAATACACTGTCATTTCAAAATATTGGTTAGCAACAGCAAGAGCATGAACAGAAATGAGGTTTTAGTTCTATAGGGATTATAAAGGTGATGGTGGTGGGAACACACAAATGCACTGATGTGCTAATCATCCATATGAAACAGATGAAAAGACACTATGTTTCCTCAGCAGATATGAGGAAGTGTGTACAGCCAAGGAAAAAAGAGTTTGTAGGATAAATTTCCATCAGAGGACTTCAAACCATATGTGTAAACAGACATTTGGTCCAAATATCCAGTTTTATCTGATGTAAACTCCATGAACCACATACAGTAGAAACATGAGGAACCACAGAACCATCAACTTTAACCTGTTGATCTGCTCCTGTTGGATCAGGACTAACTGATTTCAATGACCTGCTAATACCAACATAGCCTGCATGAACATCTCTCTCTCTGTGGTAAACATCAAGTATCTCAGTTTCTGGAGATCCTCTAGGCCTTAATTCACATTGTCACATGATCCTAAAAAAATTTCATTTCACCTGCCACTTTTCCTTAAATAGAATAAGAACCAAGCAATCTATTTCAGATGCAGATGCCTCATAATGGACAAACTTGTACCATTACTACTATATTTTCTATTCTCTTTTACATTTCTCTTATCTGTTATGACATCACTGTCATAATTTTTGCTAGATATACAGAGTAATTTTTAATCAGCTTCTAGAATGATGCCCAAGTCTCTTGTATTTCTCCAGTTTCTGTTAATTTACAACTTACAATAAAGTATTCTTTCCAATATGAATTACCTGGCATGTCTAAGCACACACTTTTATATGTCATGTTGGTACTCATTCATTTCATTTTGATGAGTCCCTTTGTTACCCATCCAGTTTGTCTTTTTCTTTGGTTTCATTGACTCTGTCACCGGTCAGCTACTTTTCCAGAGTGCTGACAAATCACAGAAACAACATGCATGAACTTTACTGCTACAGAACTGAGAGATATGTTTTATTTTTCATAGCAAGAATTATTCTTTTTCTTTGTTTTCTATCTGCTACAATTGCATCTAGTACCTCATATTATACTCCATTACATTTTAGTTTCTTTCATATACTCTTTTGCTCTTCCTTAAAGTAAAAAAAAAAAATCAATGAATTGTCATCTTTTCTGAGCACTCAGGAGATTTGTCAAATATTACCGGTTCAGGACCTTGTTTTATTTCTGCAGAAGACTTACTTTTTTCCTCACAGCATTTTTTTTTCTTTTTTCTCTATGGATGACTTCAGTTAAAATTACACCCTTTCATAGAGGCTGGACTGACTTGACCTCTGAAGAACTCTGTCAAGTCCTTTCAGATGCAATGACAATGTTTCTCTCATAGCCATTATCAGAAGTCACAACCACTTTCTTGAAGTGTAAAGAATATTCTTTTTCCTAGCATAGTGTGCAGTCATGTATGAATCTGGATCCATGCTTTTTCATATTCAATGTAAGTGTCAAATTAACACATAGTTTAAAGCATTTATAATAGTGTAATTAAGGAGGTATCTAAGTCTTTATTACATGTACTTAACACTTACGTAATTATTAAATGTGATACGTCTTAAATTACAGCAATATTGTGCTGGCAATGAGGTACTCACTTACGGGACATGACATAAATTATAAATGCCTTCCCAAAGCATGATCATCAATCAAAACTACAGGTGCTAATGTTGCCAGCAAAATTAAAAACAGATTGTCAAGAAGCAAATACAAAAATCGTTAAGAAAGAAACTCAAACAAATTAATCTTGGTGAATAGCCCTAAAAATTACCTTTCTCCAGTGCAGATGATCATTTTGGATCTTTTCTGTCAGATGTAGGGACATTTTATAATAGAAATTGAATATTTACCAATTAATGTAATGGCTAATGAAATATTGGCTACATAGATCTATTATTATCCAGTGGAAAATTGGTTAAGAAAACAGGCAGGAAGGAAAGGAATGACTAATGGGTATCACTGTTTATCAAACTCTTCAGATATTTCTAAAAACAATAGTAGAAACATTGTTTTTAATGAAAAAAGTAGAAATAAAAAAAAAGAGAAGGAAACAACATTGACTTATTCTCTTCTCCAACCAACTGTAAAAAATGGGTTTTGATTAAAAAGGTTGAATTTTTGAAATCCAGGTCAACAGTGGAAGGAATAATTCAAACTGACCCTCTGCTACAAATAAGACAACAACAGTTTTGGAGATTCAAACTACTGTCTGTCAAATTGCCATTGAGAAATTATTAAGCATTAAATATGAGAGATGTGTGTAGATTGTTTTCTTGTTTCAAAATGTCTTTTGTCTTACAACTTTATTTCTACCTATAGAATGTATAGTTTCAACAAAAATGGAAAGAAAAAGGAAAAGGAAAAGATAAAAGACGTTGATTATTATACTTATCACACCTATCACTTTAATAACAGTTTTTGAGGCTTGACATTTTCCATGGCCTTAAATAATTAACTCCAGGCTAAAAGCCTGAGCAAATATGATGAGTCAATTAATAAATGTTATTGACTTAAAAACATAATAACATTACACAGTGCTAGAACCATCTATTTTGCGTGATGTACTTATGTACATCTAAGTAAACATTGCTCCCTAAAACTCCTTTTCTCCCTTTAAAAAAAAAAAGAAATCACTCTACTTTTGCAGTGATAGCTGCTTAATGAAGCACATATAAATATTCAGTTTCTTTTTGGATTGCTAGCTACCATACTGTGTGCTTACTGGGTGGTTATATCGTAATAAAATCAACCTCATTTCTCAAATGTGATATGTAAAGTTTTGATTTCTTTTTAAAATTGAGAACATTCTCTGTAGTGTTTTAAATAAATAGCTATTAAGAAACTGAAACCTTTTGCAAGCTTGGACCTATACAATATGCATTTATTCAGTGCACTAATGTTTGGCAGGCCTGGTTAGCATCAGCTTCAACAAACATTGAAACAAACCCAAAGAATTAAAAAAAAAAAAAGCAACAAAGCCAGAATAGCATGCTATAGTATCTGCAGTTTACCTTGGTTGCAGTAATGTAACTTTTTAACTCATGTCAGTTTTACATAGTGAGAAAGATGAAATGTCTTGCTTCTCCTACCAAAAGCAAAAAGTGTAGTATTTATAAAGAAAATAGTGAACACTGCCAGTGAAAGATGAAAGGAATGGTATATCTGATTTTAGTTATAATGCTATCTTTGTGATAACAGCTCTTTACCAAACAATTATTCATACAGTAACCTTATGTCTTGTTAATCTAAAACTGAATAGCTGTGCAGTGATGTTGCACACTCATAAAAGCTGTGCCATGGTTCAGCTAACCAACATCAATTCCCTCACTGCCCATAAAGCAAAATCTATCCAGCCTTGATGTTGAAACTTTTCCAAGCAGCAGCCCAAGATAGCACTTACAAAACCAATGAAAAAAACCAATATCATTTGGTACAAAACCAATAAATAAATAAATAAATAAAGTTAGCCAAAAAGTTGAAGTCAAAGAAGAAACCCTCCAATCACATTATTAAAGGTATTATTTCCACCTGAATCTTCTTATTATCAATGCCATTATATTCTTATGTCTGGAGTTGCATTTGTGTCATTGATACTTCTTCTCCAGTAAGTTTTCTAAGTACTAGTATGGATCACTTTTCAACAAAAATTGGCTTGGTTCTAACCTTTTTGATCCACCAACTGCATAAATGTTTAGATCCAGATTAAGTGTTTTGGCATATTCTTTCATTTACTTACACCGTAAGAATGACTTAAGCTCATATACATCATAAAACATAAGTATTTAGTTGACTTCTTGGCCTATTTCTTCTGAACAATTTGTACCCTTGCTGTAGTGCCTAGTCTTAGTTAACTGTCAACTTTCTAGAACACAGACAATTTTTAACTTGCCTTCTAGAAGGCTGAATACAAAAATCATATATTCTTGAGAGAACTGCTGAGCATTTTGGGGTTGAAGATTTTTCAGTTGCATACTGCTCCTACAGTATTTCATTCCATTCCATTCCTATAATAAACTCTTGATCATCTTATCTGATCTCCAGCCAATGCATATGATTGTATCATGCTTATCTGTAGAACATAGCAGGCACAGAGACTACTTTTAAGTGCACTGATTGCCAACACCATCAGGAAGGGGTGTGGCAAGACCTGTTGTATTTCTATTTGATAATTTTATTTTTGTTCTGCTAAAAAGAGAAAAAAAAAATAGCATTATACTTTTGTTCATACTTCATTCATACAACGAAGTTAATGTAATGTATGTAACCTAATGCTTTACATACATTTTCCAAATCAAACCATAGAAACTTTGGAAAATAAGTATTTGCATGGGCTATTGAGGACATTTTTAGCATCTCTTTATGCAGCTGTGAGTCCTCCTATTTTGTTCTCTAAGTCCTGAGATAAATGAACAGTCAGTGAAGTTTGTAATGGTTTGGGTCCCACTCTGCCACCTAGGGTTATTAGTATAATTTTGTTCTGCAAAGTGTATGACAAGGTGAGATAGGAGGATAGGGTCTTCACCAGGGCTCAGAAACAGAAGTGACTATTGAAAGTTGCTGTAATGACACAGGCAGTAAAAGGAAGCTGCAAAATTCAGGTGTTGTGATTCCTTTTAAAAAATAAGGGTTATGGATTTTGGCACCTGGGGAAAATGGATAGCTCGAGAGATGATCACCTATAATTGAAAGACTGAAATAATCAGTAATGGTTATTGGTACAACCTGTGAGAAAAAAGGTAGTGGTTCTGTGAAGTGTAATAGCAGCTTAAAAACTTACAACCTGCTGTGTAGCCTAGCAGCTCCTAGTAAACCAGCAGACAACATTTTTAGGTGTGTAGAAATTTTACAAAAACAATCTATTTCCACAGCAACTGGTGGCTGCAGAGTGTTTCCGCATTTTTAAGTTGAGTAAAAAGAAGGGAAACTATTTTTGAGCATATAGTGGAATTGAATAAATTGACAGAGCCCTGTCAGTTTTATACAGGGGCTCTGGTCAGGTCAGGAATTTATACAACTGGTGGTGGAGTCTGTTCCTGGACAGCAAACAGAATGGAGCAATCCAAAATCAGCTGCCCAGTGAATCTGATCTGACCATAAAATACGCATCAGCATTGTTATTTTAGAGTGGCTTAGTACTGAAGAGTCCAAGTAGTTGCCCAGTATCCCATAAAAGATGAATTCAGGGGTAGAAGCAGAAATTATGCCAAGAATAGCCTGAATTACTTTTTATTTCCATGTTAATGAAACACAACAATAAAAATGCTTTTTTGGTTCAAGGTCAAATCCTTTAGAAACTGCAAGAAAAAAAAAAAAGGAGAACAGATGTTGCTCAATACATTGAGTCAAAGCACAGCTCATTGCAAGAGTACAGCAACTTACAGAGGATAACACCTGAGAACTTTGAATTAATTTTTGCAGAAAAATACAAAAAAAGCCAGACTTCATGGTTGGGAATTTTGAACCTCAATGGGAATCAAAAGTAATCAGCTCTTCTCAGGAGTCTGTCAGTAATTTCAGGGATCTTTTTCCATTTTTAGTGACTCTGACTTTGCTGTTTCCTTTTATATAAATATGGCTGCTAGTAAAATGCTCATTTTGTCAATTCGCTACTTAGTTCCTACTTGGAAGATAAATCCATACACCAAATAATTTAAACCTTATTTTTCTAGAGGTTTCTCACCTATTTCTCAAAGATATCTTTCAAATATCTATATATCATCTCTAAAAATTACTAGATGTTTTTGGAAGGTATGCTAAAGCATCAGTTTGACGCTCTGAATACTTACCTACCCCAAATTGATTTTCTGATCAGAGTTAGTATCGGGTGAATGCAATTTAAAACCAAAATGTAAAAAATGTAACAAGAGCCTATTGATATGGGCAGAGTTCAGTGATCTATACTAAGTACTGCAATCCTGAAAAATGTTAATCAGGTACTACCTATTCCCTAGACTGCCTTGTGACTAAGTCTATGGAATGTAAATAATAATTATAAACTAAGAATGAAATTCAGGTTTGTCCTACAGCTACAGTCATGATGTAGCTGAGTATCCATACAGTGTTGTGATAATCAGTTCCTCATGGTAGCATTGCCTTAAACGAACAAACCCAATAATTTATTATATAAAAAACCTAAGAAACTTAGTCCATAAAGGCATGTGAAAGAACCCCCAAATTCCAGAAGTTGCAGTCCCTCTCTCCCCCAGCTCTCTGAAAGTTCTAATTCTGCAGCTGCCCTGTAGTGTGTCTCTTTTGCTGGTTCATACAAACACCTGATCAAATTTTAAAGAACTTAGTATACATCTACCTAGGTTCTCTGAATTTTTAAAGTATTTTTAAGCACACTATCATGAATAGAGTCTCTGTATGTTGGCAAAGCAGTAGCATATTGTGATGCAGGCCTGATGTGAAACTGTGGTGGCACCTTCTCTGCAACATAGTCCAAGCTAAGACAATGTCCAATAGGATTTGGACAGCAAAGGTCAGCTATACACCTCTGAAAAGTTTTTCATCTTCCCTTAAGACAGATGCCTAAACCAACAGAGTGAATTAACTTAGGAAGATAGGAGATTCTCTCCATTAACTATAGACAGAACATCAGGTGTCTAGATTAGACAAACTCTTGCAAAGATAATATAGGAAAGATGAATATCACCCCTTGCTGTCTACCTTCCAACTTTTTCAAAAAACATGTGAACAACTTAACAATTTTACAGCAGCGGTACAATCTCCAATGTATTACATTTAAAACTAGTCATAGTGTGTTTTGCTTTTTCTGTAATTTTTGTGCCTGTCTTTGTAAGTAATGCATGAATCCAAATGTTCTCAGACTACAGAATGAACANAGGAAGGAAGGAAGGAAGGAAGGAAGGAAGGAAGGAAGGAAGGAAGGAAGGAAGGAAGGAAGGAAGGAAGGCTGACAGATGTGCTGGAACAAGCAGAAACTTTCCCCCCGCCTCCCGCATTTTCAGCATTGTCTGTCCAAAGGTAGAAGAATATTTTCATCTTATTGATGAATGTGATGTGGGGGAGAGTAAACTAGAGAATAATATCCAAAGAAAACACTCCACTTTCTTTTCATTAATGTACTATTCACAAACCTCACAATATATAAGTTGATCATCTCTTTTTCTCTTTAAGTATGGAGAAAAGATAGTTCACTCTTCTACATAAAAGTGAAACAAAACAAGCAAACTGTATTTGTAGTCCTATGCCAATGTTTAAATATTAGATAAAGATATCAAGCACCTCACTTGATTGATTTTGCAGCCCTCCTGTTTCTTTCTGTTGCTGCTGGCACACCACAGGAAATTAAGACCGAATGTTGATCCCAACCTCACTGACGTTAAAGGAAGTCTTTTAATTCTGCTGACAGACACTTTTATATCTTTTTCATATAAAGAGTAAAATTTTACATCCAGCTGTGGATTCTGATTTCATCATAGCTCATAGTATATAAATCTGACCTGTTAAAAATTCCCCTAAGATGTAAATCAGTGTCATCCTGAAAAGTTGTTGTAGTTTAACCCCAGTCAGCAACTAAGCACCACACAGCTGCTCGCTCACCTTCCCTCCTTGGTGGGATAGGGAAGATAATCTGAAGAGCAAAAGTAAGAAAACTCGTGGGCTGAGATAAGAACACTTCAATAATTGGGGTGGGGTGGGGTGGGGGGAGGGAATTAATGAAAAGGAAAACAACAAGAGAGAGAGA